>CAAKHG010043156.1:0-12522 GCA_901007715.1 Dactylopterus volitans | reverse complement strand
CCTGAATTTCCAAATGCCGGGCTTATTCAAAGACATGTAATTTTACAAATATGGAAGGAGCAAAAGAGGAATTAAGAAAAAAAAAAAAGAGAGAGAGAGAGACAGAGAGAGAAATGAAAAAAAAAAAAAAAAAAAAAAAAAAAAAAAAAGCATCGGGATTTGCTCGCCCTGGTGAACTTTAAATATCAGATCAACATGTGAAATGAAATTCGAAAGCCGCATGCGTCCTGGACACGGTTGCAAGCACGACGGGGCCTCTAATCCGCCGTCTTCAATCTCGGCTCTAATCACGCCCGCGCGCATCCGCCGGCCACCGGCGCCCCAGCAAAAAGACACTTTCCGACGTTCGGGGAAAGGCGGTTTAAGCTCCGCCTTGGACTCGCCCAGGAGTCCCCGAGCAAATCGCCGTATCCCCCCGCAGCCGGCTCGTGACCTCCGAACGTGTACTTCACAGGCGCCGTCCCACGGGGATTCCCTCCCTCAGTGATCGATACCACTTTGCATAAATATTCACATGAATTCCCCCACCCTCTGCGCGGAGCGACGCTGCGGCGAGCTTAAGAAGAAGAAGAGGGAAAAAAAAAAAAGAATACACGCACAATTCTGTCTCTGTAAGAATGAGAAATGCATATGCGGAATAAGGGATTAAACAGATATAAAAGATTACTTTGATGGCCTGTGGCTGTGGTTATCGCCGAGCACCAATCGGGGGGGCGGTGGGGAGGGGGGCTTTGCTATTTTCGCTCCGCATGCTGGGACTATGGATTTTGCAGCTTCCACACAAATCTTTGGCAGGTGGGTAAGTGCCGGAAAAAAAAAAACACTTCGTGGAGGCTCCGCGGTTCCCGCACCCACAGTAGGTCACCCGACTCGTTGCGGAAACACCAAAGGCAGTTAACGTGACCGCTGACCACCGCTGATGCACCGCTCACTGGTTTTCAGCATCACCCCGCCGGCTGGCTGGTAATTTCGGCGGGCGCCGAGGCCTCATGCAGTGCGGACACATTGATCCGCGTCTGACAGGAGGGTTAATTGATCTCGCTGTTTACCAAAATACAACACTGACGGTGACATTTACAGTTTGCCCGCGATTTACAGCTTCTGTGAGGAAAACGTGGGAGGCCGGTAGGTTTATCTCTCACAGCTCCGGCCCGAAACTCGAGGGACAGATGGGCGTTTTGCGTTTTTTTTTTTTTTTTTTTTTTGTTCGCCCGCGCAAAGATCGTGAGCGGCTCAGACAGGAATCCTGAATCTAATTTGAGTTCGGTTCTGGAAATTATGTAAATGGCCCGATGGATTCACATTTAGAGGCCCTGACATTTCCACCGCTGTTTCTGTCCCCCCTTCCTCTTTTTAGCCCCAAAGGATTTTTCGAGCCGGCCCAAAGTACGGCGGCCCATTCGAAATCAATTCAATTCATTAGAATAAAACAATGCAATTACGCTGTTTGCAAAAAAAGTCGGAGCGTGTCAAATGTTTATTGCGCTGATGTCCTTGGGCCATGCTGCGCTCGCGCTAATTCACTTACTCAAACGCCACGTGGCTGGCCTTTTTTTTCTTCCTCTGTATTTTGCATGGACTTGAAAGCAAAAACAGCCTGGGTTTTTTTTTAGAAAAAGCAGTACGTGGAGTCGCTTTTTGATTTACACATTTTTCCAGCCCACTTGGTTTCCTTTTTCATTTCTGAAACTTGGCTCACCAAAAAAAAAAAAAAAAAAAAGCAGTAATAGAGGTCATCTCTATTTGACGCCAGGCAATAAAAATATCTGCTCCTGTGTGAACATACTTCTTTTTACACTTGGTATCATAAGGCATAGAAGCAGAGATGGAAAATGTGTAGGCTGAGAGGGCAGCAATTTCAGACTGCAGGATTTCCCTGCTGGATATATGAAATATATGAGAAAGTGTCGGCCGCTGTTGGTCAGAGTTCCTCCCAACCAGGAGTTGGACAGTTGAGAGTGCAAACTGGCAATAACCCCTTATCCCACACATCACAATAAAAGTCAGTAAAAACACCGTTGATGGATTGTGTCTCGCAGGCCGAGTTCCACGACATGTGCTGTTGAGAGAGAACAGGCCGAGCAAGCCAGGGGGAAATTTGCTGGAGCGCGTTGTTTCTATTTGTCGCCGGGTGGCAACAAAAGTGCCTCCTTTATTCTGCCGTATTATGGCAACAGATGATGGCAACTGTTAAACAGTCAAAATTTCTGGCAGGCGATGGACGGGGGTAAACTTGTCCCACGTGTCCCAGAGCAGTTTGGGCTAAAGGACAATTGGGCTCTGCTGTTGCTGCGCATCCGCCTGTGAAGAGCCATGTCGGCTAATCCGCCCCGGATTTAAACGGCACTGTTGACCACATGCATCGGTGCCAATGCAAATAACATCTGCTGATGCATGTTTGCGACAGAATGCAACGCAACACCCCTGCATGTGAGTGGGATGACCAAAATATTAGGGACCCGTCTCATGGTGACCCACCACAGTTCAACGGCATGACAATTTACACCCCCAATAACAATCCCTCAAACATATCAACACCTCTCTCATAAAGATTCAATAAAAGTTCAATGTAAAACTCTTCCTGAAGGGAGAATTTATCGCAGGGCTGCTGAGTTATGTTCTATAGTAAAGCTGTGGTGGTTTTTAATGCTGCGGCTGATTGGTGTAAAATGATATAGACTCAGCAGTCAGTAGAGCAGAGAGCCTGTATATTGATGTTGGGAGGTCAGGCCTGACTTACACACGAGCTCCAGCTCATCCCGGTGGTTTTGAATGGGGATGAGTTCAGGTATCCTGCACAGGCCAATCGCATTAGTCCCCCCCCAAAAAAAAAAAAACATTAACTTTTGGGCATGGGTTTGTTCACGGGGTCGCCGCAGCGGATCCTTCACGCCGAACGTTTTGTTGGCCCTTGCAATCGTACCGCCCTCCGTCTTCTGAAGACTTCTGACAAAATCACACTCTTCCTCCCTCTGAAGCTATAATCCCTGAGGGCTTTGTGCTTTTTTGGGGGGGGAATTTGCTGACACAACTGACGCTGTCGCTGTCTCTTGGGGACAAACATTTTGGTGCCGTAAGAGCAGCCTAGCGTTCCCGCTCCCAAACTTAAGTGGACGAGTTTAGCCCAGGACTATGTGAAGTATGATATACCAATTACTTTTGGACACAGGGTGAATGCATGGGACTTATTTGTATTCGCTTCATGTATTAATCACATTCACGCAGGTAGGTCAGCTCGGTGAATGCCACTAAAGAGAATGGATGGACGCTCCGGTGCATCCATACCGCACTGTATGTGTTTATGTGAGCCACCTTGAGCTGAGGAGGGCCAGAGGGGCACATTGTTTTTTGATGTATGACCCAAAGGAACAGCTGATCATCTCCAAAAAAATGCTGAGTGAGCTGAGAGGGAGAGAGCGGGACATTTACAATCAATGGCCGAGGGACTGGCTGCACACAGAAGCTCCACTACATCAAAAAGTGGGGAGGAAAGTTTGAGAATTTAGTGTGGCGTTTTTACTATACACCCATACGGCGGCGGGACACGCCGATGGTAACTTTACCACCCATCAATTCCATCAGTCATTAGCGTGACTGACGGGGGGCGGGGGGGCACTGCAACACCACCACGGCTGTCTTTATCAGCAGTTTTATTTTGGAAAACAATAAACTAAAACGCACACACACAAAAAAAAGCCTATTTAGCAAAAAAGAGACCAAAGAGCCAGGCGTGTAGTATGTCATTCCATGTCTTAACTATTCTAACGACCGCAAGTCCACCTACTGAGGTGAGACCTAAGCCCCGTTTCCACCAAGCTGTTCGGCTGGGTTCGGTACACACCGCAACGGTGAACCCTGGATCTAGTTTGCGTTTCAACCGCACACCGCACCGTAAATGGTAGGCGGGGTTTATTTTGGATGGTCATCATGTCGGAGCACCTGCGCGTCTTTCTGTCCACACCGCTGCGCCTGTTGTGGTCTTTAATGAGAAGATAATCACTGCAGAGCTCTCAGTGCGGCACGGCCGGGCCGTCGGCTGGAAGCCCTCCGCAGCCTCTCCGGGAGACCAGGTGGAACGACGAGAGGGGCCTCTGGTTCCTCGCTGCTCCGTCCTGCTCCCGGACGATACGTTTTGCACTTGGCACGTCTGTGATTTACTTCCACTGTCGCGTCTCGATCTGTGTGACCGATGAGCGACTGCAGCGCGTCCAGCCCCAACCTCTAGCTACTCGATCAGCGGGCTGGGTACCCCGACGGAGGGGTTACCAAAACTGGAAGGGCATGGGTTCTCAGAAATGCCTATAATTGCTTACTGTACCGTACCGAACTGAACTGCTTGGCGGAAACGGCGCTCCGTGTGTTCTGGAGTTTGTCTCCCAGTCGTGTGACTCATCCGATTCTCACCTGAAGCCGTCGTCACCGCAGCCTGGTCGAGCGTCATTTAACTCCCCGCTCTCAGTCTTCCAGGCGACCAGTCAGCTCCGCCATTTCTGTCTAAGCTCAGCACCTGCCGCCTCCGCAATCAACTTTTTGCTCTCATCCTTAAATAAATGGACTTTCCCCACTGTCAGTGTGTGTGCGGGCAGTCGGGGTAACTGATGACGTTCTGTCAACGGTGCTCAGATTTGTGTTTCTTTTATTACAGCAAAGAAACAAGAGTTTCCTGAAAGATCCCACTTAATTTCTACTTCCTTGGAGTCTCTGTTGACTGGGCTGCTACCAGAATCAATACTGGTGCTCAGAATAACTATAAAACCACAGGTTTGTTTTTTATGTGACACTTAATTTCTGCGTGTATCAAACTAGACGGCACGGTGAGCGTCAGAGGTTCTGATATGGGCATTTTTCTTATGGTTGGCTAGCTGTTTCCAGTCTTTATGCTAAGCTAACTGGCCGCAGAGTGGTATCGATCTTCTCATTGGACTCGGCAAGCAGGTGAATTTGCTTAAATGAACAATTAATAATCAAAAATAAGTACAATGGTATCAAATGCATCAGCGGACCGTTTACAGGATTAAAACAAAACCACCAAATGTGTATTATTGCCTGACGGCTTGTGTGTCTTGGCCCATCAAATGTTTTTCATTTGTTTTGGGTTTTTTTCGGGGTTTTTTTTCCAATAACCCCAAGATCTCTGCAATCATCTTTATGAGTCCGATGTTATTGTACCATAAGGAAGTTATGGCCAGAGTAATATTGCTAAATTGGAATAATCCTCCGGGGCAATCATAGATTCCAGAGGAGCCCCAGACAGAGAAGCACGTCGAGGGCTCCTCAGTATGATCATTATCATAATCATATCCACTCACCACTCTCCCTGTGCTGCTTGTCTTCCTCTGTCTTTTTATTGTCATTTGCAAAGTGTGCCACTATGACCTGTCCACCCCGCCTCGATTGGCCTCCTCTGACGGTGCAGCCCTGGTCAACTTTGAACACCACAATAAGACCTAAAAAAAAAACAGAACCAAGATAACACAGTTTTCCCTGTTGATGAAAAGAATAAGAAAATGGATCACATTAACCACAAACACATAAGCGGAACAGTCCTCTCGCCTTTTCCGTTTTAATCTTACATGTCTGGCAACCCAAATTCAGCTGGTCCGTATCCTCACATCAGCATGACACCATGTCTCTTTATGCATTTACTAACCCTGCAGTCCTGAACGCACATGCAGACCTAGCTATGATTACAGTGTTTTTCATTCATGCACACCAAACCACACACACGCACACACACACGCACGCACGCACGCACGCACACACGCACACATTCCTCATTCAATTGTACTCCTGATCACTGCCGCCGTGGTAATCTGTGTTTCCAGGGCAGTAAAGTGTCCCGGCCACCTCTGCACGTCAGCAGCGGCACATCAAAGTGTCCGACTGCGATCCGTCTCCAACAGCCACCGGGGGAACCGCTGCCTCTCTGATGGATGCCCGCGTCTTAATGAGAAGTGAGAGCTGTCAATAAACGGGATCAATAGGCACGCTGATGCATATCTCACTTCGCTCTCACACAGACACACACACACGCGCGTTCTTACCCATGATTCAGAGCGCTGCAGCACAGCGCCACCCGCCGCCCCCTCCGCGCCCCCGCCCCTACATTAACACACGACTGCGCACAAACACACAAGCGCGCGCGTTCATACACATGCTCGGCTCTCGGCAGACGTGGCCTCGATTGCCGCGAAACAGCCGGGTGCACCGTGCTGCGATTCATAATGCAGCTTGTGGTGGAAGCAAAACGTCCGCTGCTAAAATTCAGCGTGTCGTTACTCCGTGGCGGGCGAGGAGGCATTGTCATTAACGTTTTTGGGGTCCCATGAACTTTTTGGTTCAGTTAGTGAGTTCATTTTTTTTTTTTTCGAATGACCTTCTGGATCTGAAATTAAAGAACCGCAACATTGCAGCTCTGCACTTTGATGTCAATGGAGGCATGTTTTTCCTCCTTTTTTTTCCCCCCTCCATGTCATAGTTTAGCAACCACAAGAAGGCACAGCGGGCCTCGCAATCGTTGGATTTTTTCCCCCATTGCTGGTGCGTGACGAACTTTTTAGTATCGCGACTGCGAAAGAATAAGTTCTCTGCGGTATTCTCTGCAAACATTCCCAAAATGCTGAGGAAAAAAAAAATTTGATGCGTGAGTTGAAAGCGGAGCTCAAAGGGGGCTCCTGTTTTGTCTAATGTCTCATTTTTAGGTCTCACGTGTTCATGGGTGCATTTAGGTCATAAAGTGAGAAACTGTTCCGTGCGTCTGCCGGCGGAGATATTTCATCAAATAATTTATTGTGTCAACGTGTTAATTATTCACACCGTTGCAACCGAAAATTCGAACCCACCGGAGACGACCAGCAGAGGCCAGACTGTCACTTCAAAACAAAAATAAACGGGTAAATAAAGTCTTCTGTGTCATTTTTTTTTTTTTTTAAATGCGTTAATTAGATGCCGAAATGATTTTATGAATCCAGGACAGAATGTAAAACGTGACATGACGACACACGCTGTGGTTTTGCATTTGGCGTCAGGTGTGCGGCGGCGCTCTGTTTTGCCGCTCGTGACGACGGCAGTGTGAAGAACAGACGGCTAAACCATCACTCACCTACGCTCGCACAGATGCCTCCATGCTGCGGCAAAAAATGTCAGCTCCTCTGCAATCGCAAATTTCCTTTCACTGAGCTACGCAACAATATGATCTGCCGCACTAATTACGCCCGCCTCCCTCTGGCTTTTAGTAATTGCTTTTATTAGGTGTTTACATGGCTGTTAATGGTTTCACATTCTCAGGTGCCAACCTGGGTAACAGCCTGCCGATTAATATGAATTATAATGTAATGAAATGCATTGCAACGTGATGCAACTGCAGCTAAGAATGTCAAGAGTATGTTCAGAGGCCTCAGGTTTGATGGACTTAGCATAGCTTTTCGTTTTTAATTGTGAGCACCTTTCGCGTCATTTAGTTTGTGTATTTAATTTGCAACAAAGGAAGCAGAAACAACATCAATAGTAACGATATGAACAGTATCAAGTGTAGCAACGCCACTGCTTATGCAAACAATCTGATCAGATACGTTATAAGTTGGGAGACAAACAGTGTCAGTCCAGGAATTAGACTGTGCCAACGTCACACAGAAAGGGGAGGTAGAAGTCTGAAATCTTCTCATTTTTTTTGCACATTTTATGCACAGGATATGCAGCAGCATGCAAACACGCTCGGATGAGGAGCGCCAAAAATCCAGGAAAGTGCTGACGAAATGGGGGTATGGCTGGAACGCTTGACTTTCAACAGGGAGGGCGGGGGGGGGACTGGCATTATGGAAAACACTGACGAAAATTACTTACTTACGAAAGAGACAAATAGGCGCAGGAAAAACTCCAGGGAAAATAACAACAAGATGAAAGTCTTTATTGTCTTTGCATAGAATACGACAAAATGACAAAATGATTGAACCTGCAGAGTCGTAGCGCAATGTGTCCAAAATAGCATCTAAACCTCATTTTGAGTCAGAGTCACCAATTTTTTTTTTTTTTAAATCAGATCTGATTGGGGATTAAAATACAGTTTTTATGGAGGCCATTTATTGTGATTTTGGCTCTCTCCCGTTTCATTTAGTCGCCTGGTCTGGATATTGTAGAAATAACAGCCCGGAGCAGCCACCAAGATGGCTGCCGATTGGCAAGAGGGATTTTGATCTGATCTATTCGCCCCGACACAGACTTTTACTTGACGGGTCAGAGAACATGCGCCATATACATGTTTTCACAATTTTTAGGGGGCACATCAGAGCCGCACCCCTCAACCCCCCCACCCCATCCCTCATGTACAGATTGATCCTTTAACTCACGCACCAGACTGTCTGTGAATCACTCGATTGTGTCCACATTCCCATGGCAACCATAGGCAGCACTCACACTGGAGTGAATCAGAATCAGAATTAGTTAACTGTAGCCCGAGGGGGGGGGGGGGCAAAGTTGTGACCTTTAGCGGGCCTTTATCACTTAATTGAAATCAACAGACTTCGGGGGAAGTCCATGAGTGAGGCGTTTATATGTGAAAACATAAAATGACGACCCGGCCGAGGGGGCTGAGCGACGCAAGAGAAGCACAAATATGATAATGACATTAGCACTCCTGCGTCATGGCTGCCTCATAATCATAGCCTCTCAGCTTCCCTAATTATTAACTGTCTATTACACATGCTTTAAGAGTAATTGTGTGTCTGTTAGTGGCTGATGCTTCATTATAAAATTAATCGCCCAGTCGGATGAACTCGCGTGATAGATAACCCTGATGCCGAGCTGTGAGGCTTGCAGGCTTCTTTTTTCCTTTCTTTTTTTTTTTTCTTCCAATTTGCACTTAATGACATAGGGCTGCTGGAGCACTGCTGATTTGATTTCACATTTTACAACGGTAGCACCGAGGCTAATGCTGCTGTGCATTATGCCAAGAGAAAGGTGATCAGTCTGAAAAGCTCTGTGTTGCCGCATCATTAATATATTAATATGTTTTTTTTAATCGACGCCGCTGCTGATACACTGAGGCCGTGGGGGCATGATGAGGGGCACAGAAACATATTAATAAGGATCTGTGGCATTGTGCAGCCACTGAAATTAATGGCCCCTTTTCATTGGATCAATTAACTCGCAGGCGATTAAAGCAGTTCTAACCGAGAGCATCTCAAACCTGAGCGGGGGAGAAAATCTGAGAATAAGTACTCGTCTGTGGTGGCGACACTCTGTCACAAAGATTCACATGGGCCTCAGCTGCGTGTCATGTTTAGCGCTAATTAGCAAACGTAATTTGCTAAAGATCAGGGTGCTGGCATTGTCATTGCGAGCATTTAGCTCCAAGCACTGTTGCAGTGTCCCAGAACAGCCACTGTTTATAGATTTTATTTTTTTTTTACCAGCTTATCATTACTAAGACATCACCACAGATGCCTTGCTGAATTTTGGACATACTAAAGGTTCTACAAGTGTGCAAGTGTTGGATTTTTTTTTTTTTTTGCTTTACCCCGCATACAGACTTAATGTTCTCCGGAGTTGCAATCATCATCATTGCAGTTTAAGATCACACCATATGTGGATCATTTCTTCGAAAACAACGCATTTTTCCATTTTCTTGGGGTGGAGGAGGCAGGGGGGACTGAATGCGACTTCAGTCATTAGCTACACAGCTGCCTCTGGGAAACTGTGGGGAACTGCTCCGACACTTATTAATAAATATATCAGGCACAGAGGCACGTTAAAGGTGCTGGGGAGTGCATTTCTATTAACTCCTGTCAGCAGCCTTAAATTATCACAACATAAAGATGGGCTGTATAGGGCACCGTGAGGGCTGCTTAGCTGTGTAACTATAGATTTATGCTCAGCGTTACAACCACTAAAATCAGAGCTGTGCGATGGACGTTCATTGATTCCCATATCAAAAAAAAAGAAGAAAAAAAAACAAAAACATATTTACTGGTTTACACTGAGCATTGCAAGTGAAGAAGTCGACCGGTATCCAAACACAGAGAAAGAGAAAAAAAAACAACAAAAAACAAAACACCCTTACCTTTCTCCCACCAATTAAAATGTACCTCCAGCTACAATTTAATGAAGCGGCTACAATAGCACAGTGCAAACAGTGTTTAGTGTTGTCCTATGAAGTCTGACCACGAAGAAGCCCAAGGCTTTGATCCTCAATAGTTCTGCAAATGACAGGATCATTAAAAATGCACGCGGCTCCTCAGCAACAAAGGTAACAGAGGTATTTTTGCTTAAAAAAAAAAAGGAAAAGGAAAAAAGAGATTCAGCCCACCACCTTTTCCCTGAAGGACAGTCATACCAAAACCCAATTTGAGAGCCATTTTGTAACCCTCCTACATCCTCATAATCCTCTATCTGAGCTCTGTCTTCGAAATTGATGAATCAGACTGAGCAGAAGAGCCGCAGTGAGACAAATTAAGGCGAAGGTGTTGTAAAATGTACAGTGTCAAGTTGACCCACTCGCGGTCTCGTATATCTCGATGAGCCAGTTAACCCAGGTAAAGCGAGAGGGCGGGATGGGATGAGGCAACAGCAATTAACCCGCCGACTTGAGAATATTTAGCATTTGCTCTGTTGTCCCCCTGTTGCGCGGCACGTGACGTCAGCTCGAAGAAACGGTTGTTTCTTGGGGGGGAAAAAAGGAAAAAAATACATACTGCATTTTAAGGGAGATAACAAGAAGTAGCCCTTTAAATTGGACACGGAATAGAAATATTGGCTGACATTAAAGTGAAGGGTGGTGATGGATTGGAGGTAATCATGAACAGCAGGACATGCAGCAAAAATAATACCCCCTTCCTTTTAAATTATTCATATCATGCACTGTGTCATGTGCATGTGTACTCAGCGCGATAGGCCGTACAGAGGGAAAAATAATGGCATTATCGCGTGAATACAAATACTGGCATTGCCACTGTACAGTGTGCAGTACCAAACTACATGAATGTATTATATTTAAGTTCAAGAAGTAAAACAAAAAAAAAAAAAAGACGCACCAGTGTAAAATTGCAGCGTCTATATTTGGGGTATTTTGGCTTCGCTTTTGCACCAATATTGTCAACATTTCAATGTGCAGTCTGTGGTTTAAGGGTTAATTCCTGGAAATGTGTTTACACATAAAGCATTGCAGGACCACCTGCAATGCTTTCATGGAACATTGTTTGGAAAAATATACAAAAATAACAAAAAAACAACAACAGTCAAATAACAGTAAACTGCAATACATGTGAATGATTTCAATCAGCACTCGTGATTTTAATACGAAATAGAATTTGTTCATTTATCATTTATCATTCCTATTCGCCACTGTGCCGATGGCGGAGTGGGTAGACGCGTTCAAGGCTGAGGAGCACTTTGGCGTGTCAGAGGTTAGACAGCGTTACAGCCAAATCCAGGTGAAGAGAATGGTGACTCCCCCTTCTTCAAAAGTGAAAAAAAAAAAACAAATGATAAAAAAAACCCATAAAGTGCCTCCACACTGCTGCTGTGCTGCCGGCTGTCCGTAAGCCACCAAGTTCGAATTTGACTCGAAATGGTGTCATTTGCACCATTTTTTTAGTAGCCTGCAGGTGCATTCATGTTTGTGCACGCACGCACGTACGCAAACACACACACACACACGCCGCACTCGGTCTTGCCCAAGAGACGTGAGCTCAGCCGGTGCGGCGCGTGCGCCATGCACCGTTTCACGTTCGAGGAAGTGGTCGCGAGTCATTGCAGTTGCGTTGGGTTGGGCTGCGCTGCTTTCGTGGATTAGCCCTCGAAGAATTTCAAACTGGTGTTTTCTAATGACTTTCAAAGGTGATCAGCTAGAGACAAATAAAAAAAATTAAAAAAATCCAGCGTGCCATCACAACGATGTAACTCCTGGAGAGCATGAAGGCAGCACGCAGCAGCCTCCCGATCCACTGATCTCAGAAGGGGAGGAGAGACAGGATCGCTCCCCTGTGAAATATTCTTTGAAGGTGCAACAAAAGGATGAAGCCGAGGCCTCTGGGGGAATCCTCATTGCAGTGTCCTACACATTTATATTTCAGGTTTCATCGGCGAACACACGGGGGGCTGAGTTTTAGTTTCTCCCCTCCTCTGGGTGCTTATGTTGAAGTTTTGATTTTTGTCACCCAGCGGCTCCCCGGTTGGGTCGTAATGGGCAATCACGACGCCATAAATCACGGCGGCATCGGCGGGTTCTGGAGAGGCTGCGGAGTGTTCCTCATCTCAATGCTGGATTATCTCCTCGCCGCGGTCCCGGTGTCAGCTGCTCCGACAATCAAATCCAAACATAGACCCCGACGCTCGAGCTGCATCTGCCGATCAGAGTGGTTTGGCGCCGACGGTGCCGGCTCTCATCGGGAATAATGACGGCGCGGTTCGCCGCTCGGAACCGAGGGCGCGGAAATCATCTGAGGATCTGAGATAACCGGGAGACGTCGTGGACTTCAAGCCAGATGTCAGGACAAAAGCTCTCAAAAAAAAAAAAAAAAAAAAAAA
>CAAKHG010043153.1:0-10124 GCA_901007715.1 Dactylopterus volitans | reverse complement strand
CAATCCCATGTGACGCAGTGGGGGGTAAATAACTCACCTCAGCGGGAATTTCACAAGACGAATAAACTTTGCCAAAAGGACTTGGCAAAAAAAAACAAAAAACACACTTGTAGTTAAAGAGCAAGTCTGTCTGCACCCCCCCGACCCGCCACAGCGAAAAAACACACCCAGCCCGCAGTCACTCGTACATCACGAGTCTGAGTGCAGCCGGTGGCCATCACTGGCAAAGATCCCAGGAGTCATTAAGCCGGGTCGCTAGCTGTCATGGTCCACCTTCGTGCCCCCCACCCCCGTCCGCACCGCGCCTCCCTTGGGCCCCTGCGGGCCCAATCCAGGCCGCTGCAAAAAAGTTCAGAGCTGCTCGAAAGGTGCAACGGCGGTGAAACATGAACCCCTTAACGAGGAACATTACGAGCGGCATGAGGAATGTGACGACTGCGTACGGGGGTCGGCCTGATGGATGGGGGCGAAGAAGGTTTCGGTTTTTGCGGGCAGCTTCTCTGGGACGCCCACCTAACTGCCGCGTTAAAATTGTTGTTTACATGCAGCGTACCCCGATGAAGCATAATATTAGGACCGGTGCATGTTTGCCAGAAGATACAACGCGGCAGCCCTGCAATAAATTCCCCCCTCAGGACGGGTTTTACGTTTGAATTTTTGGGTCATACCGAGAGGCGCCCCTGATATTTTGGCGCCCGAAACGCAGATGAGTGGGATGACCAAAATATTAGGGACACCTCACCGCACGGATTCAATAACAACTCAACAGAAAAATCCTCCTGGAGGGAGAATTTGTCGCAGGGCTGTTGTATTATAATCTAAGGTGAACACGCAACAGTCATAATATTATGGTTTATATGACCTTTGCTTTGGGCATCATGACAAAATTTCCCAGTTCGGCCACCGTTAGAATGAAGACGAGCCATCTGCATCCTAAATCCTATCAAGAGGCACTTTCTTGCTGTCGGTCCGGGTCAACCGAAAGCGGACCGGGAGGCTAACGGCCGGGCGCATTGCAGGCAGACAGCATCCGTCCCCCGCTCTCGCCGTGAGCTGAATCCCAACGCGCCCTCGACGTCTGAAATCTGTCACAGCGCTCCGCCGACGCAAACAAAGAAATGCATTTCATCTGCCAAAACAAAAAACAAAAAAAAACCCGATACAGATCCTCCCTTCCGCAGTCGTGCATCACTGTCTTTTCTTTGACTCGTAACCGCGGTGCCCCGGCGGCCGTGTTATTGCTTATTTCAAGATTAATGCCACGTCGTTACAGGTGTAGATGGAAGATGAAGGGTTAGCGGATGAAGACAGACTTTCAGACAGCCTAAGTGTTCAGAAATTTACCGGGGGACGCGCTAGTACACAGATATAGCTCACTAGCTAGCTAGCTGGCTAGCTAGCTAGCTAAATAGATAGATAGACTGACTGAGTTCATCCGAACAAGTGCTTCTTGTTTTAATCCTTGTAAAATACTGTCTTGGAAAAGCTAAGTAGACATGTTAGCTACTGCTTGCTAGCATATTAGCTAGCAAAATTTCGACGAATTCACCGAAGCAAACGCGCATTCCTCCCCTCTCTTTGAAGGCTGTTCCGCATAGAGTCGTCGTGTTTCGGTAACATGCGGCACTTAGCCACCGGTATCGATAACCAGAATCGGTCTGGCGACATCATTCCTATAAAAATCGGCGCTCGAGAGTCGAGGTTTCAACGGATTTCATCATGAATTAATCATCACCTCGCCGCCACCGCACGGCCGTTGTCGGAGCAGACGCGCGGCGGCCGCGCGTGAGCAAACAACGCTCAATCAACCGCTCCAAAACCAACACGGCTCAAACGAGGGAGAAAAATTATTATTTGCTGTTGCATCACCGTTATGATGACTCGGCCCACATGTGCTGAATAACAATTAAAAAAAAAGAAAAGAAAAAAAAAAAAAGCATTTAATGTTGCAAAAGTGGGAGGGTTGATGCCGGTGACTAATAAATGATCCAGGCTGTCTTTAGCCAAACGCTGTGAAAGATAACTAACCATTAAGCTGTCGTTTGTGCTTATTCACAAAGTCAATGAGTTATGCAATCCCGTGTTGCGCAATAGGTCGAAACGCAATCGCTCTCCGGTTCGTCCAAATCCTTCCGGTTGAACTAACTAGTGCTCACAGGTGACTGAGTTAAACCTGCAAATAAAGCATGTTCCTGAACGTCTGTTTTGCAGTTTAGCGTCAGCCGCGAGAGCCGCTAACGACGAGGGCGCCGGCGGCCGGGCGGGCTGCCAGGGCGGTCGCTTACCCCAAAGTTGGAGGCCGCGAACCTGGCCGGGGCGGAGACGTTGGTGGAGGCGGTGGGGTGGGCGTAGAAGGCGTTGATGTTGGCCAGCAGGGTGCTCATCACCGCCGGCACCCCCGACAGCATGTACTTGGAGGACAGGCAGGAGAAGTGGCTGAGGAAGGGAGGGGAGGCGATGGAGGGAGGGCGGGGCAGGTGGGAGGAGCCAGTGGAGGAAGGGGCGGGCGTAAGAGAGAGGACAGAGGTCAAAACCAAAGACGAGTGCGCTTGACGCTTAATATCGCGCAAAAATAATAAATCTTTGAGGTGAAGCGGCTCGGTGACGTCTCGCGAGGCACCCGGTTGCCGCGGAACGAGCCGAGCGCGAAGAGAGCCGCACGCCCGGGTTTAAAAAAAAAAACCAACTTGTTATTTGATGAGCAGGGAAAGGCTCGCTCGCATCTTGAGTGCCTTCCGCGGTCGGCCCACTTCCTCCGGGCTCGGGCGGCGCTTTTTTTCTACTTCCCCAATAATGCGTCTTTGAGGGATTCGTACTGGGCCTAATGGATCAAGTTTTTTTTTTGAGAGCCTCTAACTATCAGATCCAGACTGAGACGCAGGAGGGGCAAAAACATGTTAATTGGATCTGTTTGCATGTACTAAAATGTACAAATCGTACCAGCCGCTCTCGTTCACCACTTGTTTTCCCGTATCCTGCTGAGACCCTGCCTCCGTCCTCTATAGTGGACATTATTTGCTTTTTTTTTTTTTTTTTATCCATAGCTTTTGACTCATCTGAGCTACCGTAGCAAGTGCTCATGCACTGAGCAGAGGACATCCCGGCCTTTTCCAACGACATCTCATGTGTTCGGGTTGGTATGAGAGGGGCTCAGGTTTTTCCCGTGAAAAAAAAAATTAAAAAAAATGGCGGCCTCGTCCACGAGCTTCCGTTCGGCAGCTCCGGAGAAGATGCAGGACAAATATTTGGGTCAATTCGGAAAGTTTTGTTGGAAAACGTTCTTGTTTTCTTCGCAAGTGTAGCTTCGTTTTTGTTTTGTTTCTTACAGTAAAAAATGTCCCGCTGTCCACCACAGTGGACGCGCTGTAAAAACTAAAATCAAAATATTTTTACGAAATTCAAAATTGTGAGTGGTTGTGTTAGCAAGAATAAGTTAAATTGAAAGATACTTATGTTTTCCCCCTCCTCGGATCCCATGAGGGTATAATCTAGGTATAAAATGATTAAAAAAAAGGAAGGATGTCGTATCATCACAGTCGCTGCTGCGTTGATTACCGCGCCGTTTCCATGGTTACCCGGCCTCGGCCAGCTACGGGGAAAACGCTGGCCGGTCGGGCGTAAATAAACGGCCTCGACGACAAGCTTTCAAACGGCTGTTGACTTTCACCATTTCCCACGATTCCACTGGGACGGGCGCCCGCGCCGCTCCTGTTCGCTGAAAGTCGGCGGGCTTTCCGACACGCGCGAGCAGCTCGCAGACCTCCGCGTGGCCCCTCGGCGGCCGATTACGACCATATTAATGCAATTAACCATGCGTCTGTGCGTCTGTGTGTGTCAGTGTGTGTGTGTGTGTAATCATGAGTCTGTCCGCCTCCACCTGCAGGGATCCAATCACGCTGCCCCCGGAAAATCTCGGAGGTGACCGGTCATCATTTCTCATTAGGGAGGGATAAACTAATCTGCATGTTGTTTATAGTTGACGGCAGCCCCGCCCACCTCCCATTGCACCGACACACACGCGCACAAACGTCGCGCGCAAACACACGCACGCAAACGCTCATTCGAAGCATTTCCTGATTCGATTCCGGGCCGACGTCACACGGCCCCGCCCCTGCCCCGCCCCTGACCCGCCCCCGCCCGAGCGGGCGCCAGCGCCGGCGCTTACGTCATGGCCTGGTAGATGGACTCGATGCCGTAGCGCATGGCGAACTCGTCCACGATTTCCTGCGGCACCTCGTCAAAGTAAACCTTCCAGGCGTCGTCGCCCTGCGCCGCCGGGATCTTCACCGCGCCGCCGCCCTCCACGTCGGTGAAGAGGTGGAACATGTTCTGGACAAGGAAAAAACAAAAAAAAAAGGATGCGCATGAAAATTTGCCCACATTTGTTCTAATTCTTTATTTTTTTTTTAAATATTGAATGTTAAATTCTTCTAAAAGAGCCAAATTCCTTGCCTTTGTGCACAAACTTGGGTAATAAAACTGATTCTGAAAGGCAAACAGCCAACATACACCACTGAGGAGATATCTGTACTTCGCCGGATTACTTAGCGGTGATACTTCTCTACTTTGTTCCCAGTAAATGTAACTAAGTTTACTTCACGTGAAAGAAAGAGGGGACTGTAAAATCAATCCGCTGATATGCTGCCATTTTTTTTGTTTTGTTTTCTTTTCAGTGTAACTTTAATGTCACTCGAATGGTCTCGAATGGTCCAACCTTACAACCTCCGCTCAAGTAAATACTGCGATGAGTATCTGCTACTTATGTTTTTACTCGTGCTTACTTATGTAAAGACGTTCGGTGTTTTGTACGCAATCGGGTCATTTGCGTTGTTCCTATGTTCCTATTTTTTGTTGTGCAGTTTTTGACATCTACAGAAATGTATTTTTCATTCTATACAATAAAGAAAACATATATTGACCACTTGTCTTGGTCTTATTTTTTTTTTTAAACAGTCTTGGATATGTAAAGGATTAGCCAAAACTGATTTACATGCACTATTAGTTTTTGTGTAGCATTAGATTTTAATTTTACTACACTTTTAAGTCATTAGAAGACAAAACTTTCCCCATCAAGTCCCCTTAAAAACCACAGGTTTTTTTTTTTTAAATCTCACAGCCATTACAAAATATAATCACGCATTCTGTGCTGCTAGGGTTTCATTTTTGAGAAAAATAGTAAAAAAAAAGAAGTAAAATTTATCATTTTTACTATTGCTGTTACTGTTTAATGCATTAAATGCTCATCAGTTCATTAGTATTTATGCTTGTGTTATTGAGATCAGCAGGCTATTTTAAAAAAAAAGTGTGTGAGGGTGGTAAATTTCTTTCACAGTGTTCTATAAATCTATTAGGAAAAAAACATTTTGAAGATTTTGAATTTAAAAATTTGAGAAGAGAAATAATGGCCAGATGAAGAGGAAAAATTTGCCAAAATAGACAAAAACATCCATCTTGATGTGCGAGGTTTAAGTGTCCCTTTTAGGCCCCATAAAACTAATGAGGCTGCTTTTGCTGATATTGATATTAGAAGATCAAACTCTCCAACTAAACACCCATCTTTTTATAATAGTGTTTCATCTGACAGTATTTTGCACTGCTTTAATCCCCGCGTGTTCATTTCGTATTCTGCTCGCGTCTTTGATCGTGTTCATTTTTTCTTTTTTTACCGCCGTCGATTGTTATTGTTGTGGAAGCGCAGGCGCTACCTCGTGAAGGCACGTGTACTGCACGTGGTATGGCGCCACCTTCTCCTCGCCCTCGATCTCCACGCTGATGTGAAGGCGGATGGCACCAGACACCGCCGACTTGTCTGTCCTCTTTTCTGTAAACACACACACACACACACACACACACACACGCACACATGCACACGTAGCACACGCACACAAACAGGCTTGAATATAATTGGATCTAAAATTATACATAAAACGGCGAGTGCTCCCGACACAGGAAGAAAAAAACGCACTGACGGCGTACCCTGAATTTGCGGTGGTAAACGTGGTTAATTTTGTGGGGGTCACGAATGGAACAAAAAAAAAAAAAAAAAAAGTAAAAAGTAAAACGCGCGCGTCGATTATGCCGAAATCGAAATACGTCAAATGCAGGACAACAGCGAAAGAGAGAAAAAGTTATGTTTATGCAAATAAATTACAAATATAAGAATAGCAAGAAATGCAACAAATATGCGAGGCGTGCAAATCAGAAACAGACTAAGAATTAAGTATCTTAGATGGCCAGATAAACAAAAACAACCAAACTTAACAAATATGCAAAATGTGCAAAAAGTATATATATATATATATATATATACACAAAAATGCATGCAAAAAATAATAATCATAGCATGTGCATAAAACACGTTAGCCACATAACAGTTACCAGTTTGTTTACACGCTTGTTTATTGCGATATTTAGCTTATTACTTAGATTCGCTAACTGGCCTTGTGTACTTGTACTTGTGGCCTTGTGTACTTAGCATTAGCCGGCCAGAGGACCCGTAGGATCCGGCTTAAATGGGGACTTCAGACTCAAGGTTCGTGATTCAGTTTGAAGATTCGAATCGTTAACCCGGGTGATTCGGTAACCGGGTTCAGCTCTACGGCCTGAATACGCATCAGCAGCCCCTCTCGCCCTCCTCCCCCGCCCCGCCTCCAGCGACCCCGTGGCCTCGGAGCGGCAACGTACCCAGGTTGTACCAGACGTCCATCTCGCCGCTCAGCGTCCGGACCTCGATGATGCTCTGGCCCAGGAAGTCGTCGGACTCCCTCTTCAGGCGCTGCTTCACCCGCGACTTGATGTCGTCGTCCTCGTCCCAGACCCGCAGCTTGATGCGGTCGGACGAGTTGTGGCACTCGCTGCGGGCGGGAGGAGGGAACCGCGTCAGCAGAGCCAAGGGCGCCACTACGGGCGCGCGCCCACTACCAAAAATATCCGAAATGTACTGCACGCCCAGAATACACTGTATGCATCACGATGAAGATGTTCGCAATAACTTACTCCTGCATCGAAATTGCTAATGATAAAGCGCACGCGGGATGACATCACAGCGGCTGTCGTACATCTTTTATCGCGTGTGCCGTCGTGCCTCCAGTAAAACCCCGTTTGCACCACTTTGGTGCGGTACGTCACGCATTGGAACGGTGAACCCTGGACCTGGTTTGCGTTTCCACCGCGGTGTGTACCGTACATGGTAGGCGGGGTTTATTCTGGACATACATCATGTGGAACCCATCCCTGCGTCTTTCCATCCACACACACTCTTGCTGTTGTGGTCTAATCGCCGTGGAGCTTTTAGCTTCCGGTCCTTTGTCGCTCGGCCGTCCGTTGGAAGTCCTCCCGGCTGGAGAACCTTCTGGTTCCTCGCTGCTCCGCCCAGCTCCCGCCGTATCTCCTCCCTCCCGCTTTATTACGCGTTGCCTTTTTTCAAAGAAACTCCACTCGCGAAATCATCTCATCGTCTTCTGCTTATTCCGGTTCCCGGTGGCGGTCGTGCTGGAGCCGATCCCAACCGACAAGGGGCGAAAGGCGGGGTACAAACACCCTGGACGAGTCGCCGGCTCATCGCAGGGCCACGTGAAGGACTGACAACCACTCACACTCACGTGCACACACCTACAGGCAATTTAGAGGAGCCAATTAGCCTCAGCATGCTTTTGGGAGGGAGCCGGAGTACCCGGAGAGAACCCACGCAGACACGGGGAGAGCATGCAAACTCCACACAGAAAGATCCTAGGCTGGGAATTGAACCTGTGACCTTCTTGGGATTGAGGCACCTCGATCCGTGTGACCCACCAGTGCCCGTACCGAGTCTAGCCCCGCCCTTTAGGTACGGGATCACCGTGCTAGGTACCCCCACGGAGGGGGTTACCCAAATCAGGACAATACGGTTTCTTTGGTGACATCCACAACTTTTGTCAGTGGAAAGGCCTGCAGTAGGGGAACCGAACCGCTTGGTGGAAACGGGGCTCGCAGGACCTCCCTCCAGCGGCGCTAGGCGACCGCTAACGGGCGTCACGTTCTCGCAGCCGGAGCTCTGCGAAAATGCGGAGAAAACAGGAGACGCACGGGGCTGAACTCACAAGCTGAACTTCTCTTCCCAGACGGGGTTCAGGTTGCCGTAGATGGTCTTGGTTCTCTTCTTGGTCTTCCCGACTTGGATGGTGACGTAGGGGTCGCTGGAGCCCGTCCTGTCCTTGGCCTGGAGACCCTGCGCGCTCACGACTGCCAGCACAAAGAGAGAGAGAGAGAGAATGACTATGAAAATTGCATAAGAACAACAAAACACCTACTCGTCACCGGCGTGTTTCTGCTCCTCATTCACACACACGCGGACACACACACACACACACACACACGCACACACACACACACACCAGGAACACGGGATCTCTCCCACACGGTTATGCAAAGACTCGTAACACGGTTTCCATGAGTCACGGGCAGATGTTGGGTAACGCTTCTCGCCGAGTTGCGCTCGCGTCTGCCGTCATCGGTTGTCCTGCGCGACGAGCGGTTAAAAATAAATAAATAAATAAAAATAAAAACATGAGGGGACATCTGAAGAGTGACTGAGAGCTGGCTGGGCCCGGCTCGCCCCGGCCCGGCCTGGCCCGGCCCAGCTTGGCCCGGCCCGGCAACGCTTCATTAACACGGAAGATGGACGGGTGCCAAGAAAGTTGTCTGATGGCACTTTTCCATCGGTACTCAATGTTACTCCACTATACTCTACTCTTCACTACTCCACTGTACTCTACACTATGCCACTCTATTCTAAAGTATTCTGCGCCAGCCTGCTCTCTTCTGTGCCTCTCTATTCTTCGCTACTCTACCCTACTCTACGCTACTCTATTCTGCTCTGCTCTACTCTATGCTACGCTACGCTACTCTTGTATGCTCAACTGTACTCTATTCTATTCCACTCTACTTGATTCTACACTGCTTTATTCTACTCTACACTGCTCTATGCAACTCTACTTTGTGTTACTCTACGCTAGTCCACTTAACTCTACACTATGCTACTCTATTCTACAGTACTCTGTCCTACGCTACTCTCTTCTGTGCCTCTCTATTCTTTGCTACTCTACCTTACTCTACGCTACTCTATTCTACTCTGCTCTATTCTATTCAACTCTGCTCTATTCTGCGCTACTCTACTCTGCTCAACTGTACTCTATTCGATTCCATTCCACTCTACTCTACACTGCTTTTTGCTACTCTACTTTGAGTTACTCTACTGATCGCTACTCAACTGTACTCTACGCTATGCCACTCTATTCTACAGTACTCTACGCTACTCTCTTCTGTGCCTCTCTAATCTTCGCTACTCTACCCTAGTCTATTCTACTCTACTCTATTCCACGCTACTCTACTCTCCTACGCTCAACTGTACTCTTTTCTGTTCTATTCCACTCTATTCTACATTGCTTTATTCTACTCTCCTCTGAACTGCTCAAGACTCGTCTACTTTGTGCTACTCTACTCTTCGCTACTCTACTTTACTCTCCTCTCCTTGGGTGTGGGATACTTTTCCGGGGGTCGTTTTCCAGAGGAGTAGCAGTAGAGGACGGTACCGCCTCAGTGAAACTAGTCGTCATAGCGACGCCGTGCTCTGACGTCATCTTCAGCGTGCCAGTGAGATGCACCGAGCGGCTCAAAGAGAGGAGGCGCGGTGCTCTTGATTCTCGGCACGCGGCCGCACTTCACCGCAAATGAAAAAAATTAAAACCGCGGCCACAGTTTGTTGCTGGTTGTCTCAAAACCGGCGGGCGGAGGGTTTCTCGGATGATTCTCTCACCAATCAGCGGTCCCGGCTGTTTTCACGTCCCCTTTTTAGTACCTTTTTTTTTTCCCAGAGAGCAGCTACTAGAAAGGTGATACACAAAAGGCCGAGCAGAGCTGGTCGCACGCGGTGCCGCCATGACACGAGGGCTCGTTTTATTTATTTATTTATTAATCCAGGTTAGAAGATCGGCAAACAGATGCCGACGAGTCTCATTATTCACCAGTTGCACCTTCAAACCGCAGCTGCAGCCCGACAAACAGACAGATGAGCTGCGCCGCATCTTTATTCACGCTTCCCGGAAGGGGGTTAGGGTGGCGGGGGGAGGTGGGGGAGGTGGGGGGGG
>CAAKHG010043152.1:11114-22491 GCA_901007715.1 Dactylopterus volitans | reverse complement strand
GCGGAAGGGCCCCCCCCCCCCCCCCCACACCTCCCTCACTCCATCCCGCACAGAGGAATATGAATGCAGATAGAGCCATATATAGCCACAAAAACACTGGCACACAAAACCCAGGGACACAGGCACATCGAGGCGTCTTAAGGATGCACAGTGCCCCCAAGTGGTCGGCGCTGGCCACTGCGGCGCGGCGCGGCGCGGCGAGGCGGCCGGCTCGCAGGCGAGCGCCCGAGCGGCCCCGTGGCTGGCTGTTATTAAGTTTGGGCCAGGCCGGCCTGCGCCTCTCCACACAAAAGACGCAAACTGCCAAGAGGCTCAAAGTCCTGCTGCAATTGGCTGGGCTTCAGCTCTCCCACAAAACAAATGGTTTGATGCCTCAACTTTGGCGTAATCACACAGATTACGCCGGATAAATGCCCAAGAATCACTAATCATTTCTGGACACAGAGAGTGCTTTGTAAATGGATTATATTCATCGGTGGGTTTTTGGGTTTTTTTTTTTTTCTCCCCTACTCATTACCGGGAACTATCAACTCGGTGAACACGGAAAGAATAAGTAAGAGAGACACAAACAAATGGAAAAGAAATGGCAGAAAGGCGGTGCATTAGGGAGCTCGGCGCATCCAATTACAGTAAGTGTGCTCATTTGCTTTAATCAAACAGCTCCGTTAAATATCTCAAAGGCAGATTCCCCATAGAGCTGTTTCACACATCAGCAATAAGTCGCTGAGACTCCTTCTTTCTCTTGTCCTCGCTCCTTTTTTCCCCTCTCCTGCCGCCCCCCCAAAAAACTCGCCAACCCCTCACCTCCAAAATGTTGTAGGACCTCCACTGCTGCCTTCGTTTCTGACCTCTGACCTGCTTCAGAGCGAAGCTGGAACCAGACAGCTGACATGGAGCCACACTCCATCACACTGATACTGATTATGACGTGGGTCATTCATCATACAGATGTGGGGAGGTTTTCTTGTTCATCTTCTTCTGATTTAAGCCCGTATTGTTGTCCACCAGGACTTTTACTTGAGGGTAGAGAATGTGTACAATGTGAAGACTGCATTCTGCTTTCCACTGCCCACCAGATGGAGAAATACACCAGCGGTGGCCTGAGCCAGCGATCTGACCGGTTAAGGAATGCCAATAAAAGTTTGCCATTTCAAAAGGCCAAGTAGCCCTCATGGTGCCAGCTGCACTGATCTACAGCACGGACATGGACGCGAGCGGTGAGGTACGTCCTCGTCTCATTCTGCGGGTGTTTGTGGAAAAGTCAAACAGCGTTCTGACATTTTAGATCTGATCATTAATAAAAAATAAAAAATAAAAAAAAAACAACTGTTGCCAATTCATTTTTTTGTTGTTCGTTACAGCGACTAATCAGCCACCGTGTGCAGATGGAGATCCATCATTGTCAGACCAAATGTTCAGCTGTTCAGAGCTTTGTTTCACCATCACATGGTAAAAAGCAAGGCAGCGAGCACACGCGGCCTCTTATACCGTTCCTAATCCGGCTCATTTTAAGCTCTTTTATGCATTCCTGAGATCAGGTGCCTTGGTACATGAACGCCGAGGAGCAGAACAAGGCCAGAAACGCTATTAAAACACAGTCGGGGGCCAGGTCGGCATTCCTCGGAGGGAGGCAGGCGGAGGGAGGAATTATCCTGGAGCGGACCTGATGAATGGACCATGGCAGGTACAGTATGTCACTCTAAGAAGGGTAGAGCTGGGACCCCTGAGGCCTCCTTAAAGCCTCCAAATGCTGCATACGTGTCTGCCGACATTGCCAAAGTTAAGGTCAACGCTTGATTGAGGGAAAACTTAATAACACAAAACATAACTCGACTCAAACTTGATTGATTGGTATCATCTTTCCTAAGGTCAAACAGATTAGGCGGCATTTGATTTGATTCCAAAGGTTGTTGTTTTTTTCCATGGACACCGGCACAGCACCAAATATGAAATCTCTAATTTTCTTAACGTAGATTAAACAGAAGGCTGCTGAAAGTGCATACTAGTCATTTTTCCTTCATACATAAAAACAGTATCAGTTCCCTCGTATCAAAACTGATGCTGAAAATAACTATATGTACTATGCCTACAATATTTTACAGGAAAACTCAGCAGTCTTGTGCTGGAAATTTGATGAAGTCACTTGTCTCTACGAGCGGCCATGAAAATGTTAGGAATCCGTCTGCTTGATGGAGTCAGGCTCGCGCTTAAGTGTCACACCTCTCCCGCTAAAAACATTAGTGCACTTGGACCTGATCCCGCCTCTCCGTCACACAGGCCTATTTTTTGCCAGCCTTCAATCAGTTAAAGCTGCGTAAGTCTGAAGTGTTTTGTGCCGTTTTTTTAGCCCTGGTAACATATCATCGCCAAGTAGTGTTTGGATGCTCTCCTGGATTTTTTTTTTTTTTTCCCTGAAACTCGGAGCAGAAGTCGGCAGAAGTTTGACCACAGAGGTTAAGACTTTTTTTTTCTGCACTGTTCACATTTATGTCAGAATCCTCACTATCAGATGCTGGGACATACCATGCTGTTGAGCTCTGAGTCATCATAGCTGTCGCACGGATGTGTCCCAGGCGCTCCGAGCGGCTCCAGACCCTCTTCATCCCACATGTAGGTTCCGCCGGAGCTGTTGGAGGGCGACAGCTCCAGAGATGAAGCCAGGCAGACGTCGTCCCCCGCTGAGGACGGCGCCAGCGGTCCCTGGGAGTCTTGCATGGGGCTTTCCTCTTTATGTCCTGGAGAGGATACATGCGTAAACCAGCGGCTCAACAGCTGAGGTAAATGTGATGGAAACATTTTTGCTTAATTAACTAAGCTGATTTAATTTACCTGCCAGATCCACAGAGACCCAGTCAGTCGTCCCACCGAGAAAGCTGTGTAGGCAGCTTTGGGTGAGGCTGCCAGTTTTCCTGTTGTCGTGCAGGTCCCCGTCGCTGAACACATCTCCCCCGCTGTCAAAGTCATCCAGAAACTCTTCGCTGGTGTCGCCCCGGTCGAGCGACGAGGCAGAAGATAAGGACATGTCCTCCAGAGTCTCGCCAACGGCCTGGCCGGAACTCTGCACGCTACTTCCCCCTCTTTTCCCTCCTCCATCTCCGAAGCTTCCATCACTTTCGCTGGGAGACTCTGCTTTCTCAGCTTGTCCAGTCAGCTCAGTGTCTGCTGTCTTTCCTAGGAGCCCTCCACACTCAGGGGCAGCTGAGGGTCCAACATCTCCTTTCACCTGAGGTGGGAAGAGAGGCTTTTGTGGCTTGGCCTGCCCAGATCGAGCCAGCCTGTAGGCCAAAGACCCAGAACTTTTTCCCAGTGACTTGGTCAGCACACAACTGGGGAGCAGTGGCTTTTTCAGAGCACTGGGAGTGCTGGGTGCTGGAGGGATAGAGGGAGTGGGTAGGAAGGAGGCGGCTGGTGGAGTTCTGCTGTACTGAAGACCTCCCAGACCTCCTGTGCTTGCGTGGCTGCCATTCAGGCCTCCCAGTCCTAGACCCACTCTTCCATTGCTAAGCTGAGGGGGTTTGAGGAAACTACTCCGAGGAGGCCGGAGCTGAGTGTTGGCCAGAGGCTTGGCGAGCTCCACGGCCCGGTTAAAGGAGAAGGAGCGCGTCATAGGCTGACTGGTGGGCGAGGGGATCTGCTTGAAATGAGTGAAGCTGTTGGAGCGCACGATGTTGTCCACCGCCACGCCCGGGCTTTCGCCGGACTGGGATAGGCTGTCCTGGGAGCTGCTCCTGGGGGAGCTGGAGCCTAACCGGGGCCGTGCGAGGTGGGACTCTGACCCTGTTCGAGCAGATATGCTAGAGCCATTATGGCAAATTTTAGGGCCTCCATTGAGCGGGCTTTGACCTATTTTTGTCCCAACTTTGGGACTCATCTTCAAGGGCTGCTTGGGGATGGCCTTGGGGCTGGAAACCGCCACCATCAAAGAACCTGACCTCCGCACCTTGGGTGTCCCCGGAGAGGTACTCTTTACCTCCTTTGCCATGGAGGGAGGCAGCGTCTGAGCCTTATCTTCACCCCCATCCCCGGGGCTGGTGGGGGTGGTGGGGCCTGAGAGAGTTGGCCCCTCCTCTCTCTTCCATTTCAGAGAGAAAGGAGAGGCTCGAATCAGACTATTTGGTCGTGTTCCTGGAGGAGTCGCCTTGCCCTCCTGGATAGGGGTGCTTGCCTGCACGGTCCCATTGGACAAGGGTCCAGTCCCTCCACTTGGGGAGCGTCCACCAAACTTAGGCAGTCTAGATACCATGGCGGACCTGATCGGTGCTTTATCTTCCATTAGATGCCAGCCAAGGCATGAAGGAGCATGGACTCGCACACAGCTGGGGGAAAAACAGACAGAAAGACATAGCATGAGATCTTTCTCGAGTGCTGAACCTGATATGACTTGGTGCGTTTTTATACGTCTGACCTTAAATCATTTTCTGTAATGACAATTCATCGGATGACAACGTGTAATGTCAGACACATCAGTCAAAGTAATGAAGCTGGAGTCAATTATCGCCCAGCTCTGAAGCTCGGCTTAATTACAAGTGTCTTTTTTCTGTAATTTCAGCTTATTATCAACAGCTTTACTGATTTGGCCACAACTCATTGTTGAACTAGTTCTCATTTAATGTCAAATGCATTCAATTTTCCTTAAACACATGTCATCTTTGTTAGACTAAAAAGGTGCATTGGCTCATTCTGATCCTAATGGACTATACAGATCTTATCTCCTGTTGTTCACCGCACCATTACTATGAATACTTGTCTTCATTTAAATGGTTATTACCAGGACTGCAACGACCGATTACAGTATAGGTCCTGAACACATGTGGGAAAATAATTCAACACCAATACTTGATTATCAAAATAATTCCCAATTAATTTGATCTGATGAACTAAAAGCATTAATTATCTCTGCTCCACCTGAATTCAGTGCAATGATTTTGTCGTCCCGCCCCGTAAATTACAGGTCGAGTTGTGTAGGACAGCGACCTCGTCACCCTGCGACACCTGCAGTCCCCAGACCCACACAAGACCCAGACTCCGGCTGGCCCTTTCAATCCCAAGTGATCGGTTTACCGTTACAGGACTAATTTTTATGTTTTAAAACAGGCGGTAGCAGTTACAGAAAGTTAGCGTTACACGTCCTCTCAACATTCTGATGTAAAATTCCTAAAACGAGGCGCAAAAATGCCCCCACGACTTTCGGCATTTCACTCAAGGCAACTGTCATTACAGTCAGTCCCTTCACATTTTTAATCACAAGAAATATATAACTTTATTATATATTTTTTTGTTTGTTTATTGTTGTTTTCTAAATTACTTTTTTTTGGAAATTGATTTCTTGGGAAAAAGGGGCAGATTAAATAACATTTTGTTCTTTCTGCTCTCTTTCATTCTAGACAGGAGAATGTTTGCATTTCTATAAATTTTTTCTTTCATAAAATTAGTGAAATAAGCAATAAATAAAAACAATAAATGAATAAAAATAACATCCAATTGAAGTCAAGCTTAACACAAATTTGAACAAACATAACTGAGTTAAAGATGACCTAAAATGATTGAAACCTCCTTTAGGGAAAACATTTCATAAATATCCCTCTGACATGTTCATTTTTGCCAAATCAACTCTGTCGCTTCCAAACAATTAGACACCCGGTGAGCACAAACACGGGCGCGACTATTTACGCCGTTTCCCTGCCAACGTTTCGCCTGCTGCACTTCTGCTAAGAGGGAGGCTCTGATTGGTGCATCCTTTTGCTGAGGTGACAGCAATGGGGCTTTCTACGGCATTGCTTATTCTCCTTACTACAAATATTTCAGCTTTCATCTTGTATGTATCATACTTAAGATCTTGTGTCCTTCCCCCGCGTGGTACCGTCGAAGGTTCTGTGTACCACGCTTCTGTGACCATGGACTCGCAGCCCGATGCCCATCTATGCATTTGTCCGTAAACGTGTCCGAGCTGCCGAGTGTGACGCAGCGCCAAAAAAACAAAATTCCACTGGTCATGTGGACTGAGCACATGTCCTCATCCGGAATGACTTTATAATTGTCTGTGGTGAAAAATGGTAATGATATTGTCCCCCCGCTGCAGTGGTTTTCATTTTGTCTCCATGTGAAAGATGGCTGACTGCGAGGAGCATTAGGGATTAATGGAGCAGGCTTCCAGGGTAACTTGAGACTTTCCGGGTATATCTGCTCTCAGACATTGAGTGTCTATCTTTATGAAACCAGTACATGGACTCATTGCCACAAATTCCAATCAAACCGTGCATACTTTTCATTGCTGGGAATCAAATTTGACTAAACAAAAGCCACGAAATGACATTTAGCGCCGCAAACAAAAGTTTTTAACCCGGTTACGCGTACATGCTGCACAAATCTCCCAATACTCATGCAGAAATAAAACAAACAAAGAACGAAAATGCTAATCCTTTTTGCATAATAAGAAGTTAATATAAACGCCTGAAAGAGTTTCCCGCAAACATGGCCCACAGCTGGCACTGGATGCTGCAGCAGCAGAGCGGGCAAACGCACACAATGCCAGGGGATAAAGGCGGAGCGGTGGGAAGGCAGCCAGCGTGTTGTATTGTGCGGAGCGAATGGCGGATGTGCGGCACGTCGAGCCAGTGGAGGGACGACGCCGAGTTGTCCCCGTAGTTCTGTTTCAATCTGCAAAGCGACAAGCTCGCGCGCGCGTGCGTGTCGCAGCCGTCTGGCTGATAACGCGGCATGGTAGTGAGGTGAGAAGATGGTTGATGTGGTTAAACCTGAACGGGGATGTGAATGAATCACAGAGGCAGACACCCGGGCGACGATTCACGCAACTGCTGAAGGGTCGGGGCAGGAGTTTGTGTGTGTGTGTGTGTGTGCGTGTGCGCGTGTCTTACAGCGCTTTTCCACGACATGGCAGCGGCTCCACTCTGCCCTACTCTACCCGGTACCACTTTTTTAGTAGCTACTCTCCTGGGGTTCAAAAAGAGGCCAACCAGGTACTTTGAAGCACTAAAAAGGTGACGTGAAAACACAGCAGACCTCTGATTGGCCAGAGAGAATCGCCACGGTGCCCCTTTGTCATTAATGCGCGGCACGCATGGGACACCCTCAACAGCACGAACCCGTGCCGCCATTTTTAAACACCCGAGCGACTGTAGCAGCCCAAGTTATCTTCTTCTTCCTCTTCTTGTTTTTCTCTGTCGCTCTGTGCATCTTCTTGTGGAAAACGACTCCCACAAAAGATGCCAAAAGCGAGCAGAGTAGAGCAGAGTAGAGCAGAGCAGGCACCATGAAGCGGAAAAGCGCCGCTATGTGGGTCTCCCATTCAGGAAAATACTCAGTTACATGCTGCCCCACATTCCCGAGCACGGCCACACATGTCTAGAATCAGGGAGGCTCACCCGCCACGAGTGTCCCGACTACGCCGCCATCACTAATCTGCTTCATAAACACACATCACTATCAACGTAGAAAACACACACACACACACACACACACACACACACACACACATTTACCCCATACACGGAATCAGGTCAGCGTGTGCAACCAGAGCGGCCAAAAGCCTCTGTGCCCGAGGGAGGGGCGGTGATTGTGTGTGTGTATGTGTGTGTGTGTGTGTGTGTGTGTGTGTGTGTGTGTGTGTGTGTGTGTGTGTGTGTGTGTGTGTGTGTGGGTTCAGTGGGTCAGTTATTCATCCCGCGGTCCCAGGAAACCTCTCAAGATTCATTTTTAATCCAGAAAGGCACGTCAGAGCACATCAGAGCAGTCCCGCGCGCTGCCGTGACAACAGTTCATTCATCCGGGTCACCTCGCTCATCCCGGCCCGTCACTGGACCCGTCTTATCTGCCTACACTCCCGGACCGGCCCGCGTTTTGACTTTGACACCACAATATGAAGGTCTTGTCCCAACGGCTGAAGTGTTGCATAGACAAAAGACGCGCAGTCGTTGAAGCACAAGCCGCAGTCATATTCCACTGTTTGTGCGTGACCTTGACATTTAGTGCAGCGGTGAACATTAACCATCTGATGGGCGCTGTAAAAGGACGACAATTCGACAGGCTCACTTTAGGAAAATGTCTCACTTTTGGAAAACTGTGCGCTATCATTAAAAAAAAAAAGAACATTTGCCAGATGGCAGCTGACTAATACGACATCATCACAGCCAATATTATGACGATTTTATGACAATATTATTTTTAAGATTGTATCAAAAATAAAATAAGGCAGATTCTATCCAAGGGTTTGGTGCCACGTGGAGCTCTGAAACAGTTTTGTCATTGTGGGATATAAACAAGATCCTGACGGAGTGACACACATTCGCAGGTCCGGGCGGGCCATCTGTCAAACGCTCCCGCTGGAGGCCCGGCCCCTCCCCCACCCAGAGCGCAGCACTCTCAATAAATATCTCTTGACAGTCTGTGCTAAAACCGTGATTAACCGGGGCCAACGCGGCGCCTACATCTCGGTGTATAAAGACAACACCGTGGGTGAGGAGGTCGTGTCGAGAGGACAAGCCGAGCCCGGGATGGGCCGGAGGTTCATTCGGGGTTCTGCCTATAATATCCACTGCAACGACAGGAAGAACTGAACTTTTGAGATGCGAAGTTGGTATTTGTTTGTTGCTGCTGCTGCTGCTGGATCATCATTTAAACATGGCGAGGCCTACTGAGACGGCTTAAATTATTCAGGTTATCTCCTGTTTTGGGTCTGAATTCTTTATCGCGCGGTGAACTGTGCAACGGCACGAGCAGTTTTGACTTGATTTTCTGGGCTACCAAAACTCCGGCGCCTTCCGTCGATACTGCCCGTCACGTTGAGCAGATGGACGGCCGCCCGCGGTTCCCCCACGCGATCAAAAGAGTAGACCAACAAAAGAGAAAGCGGCCACGGCGGCGCAAACAAAAAGGCAGCTGTTAAAGAGCTAAGTCCTAAACAGCAAGAGAAGAGTCTTGATCCTCTGCTTGATCCTCGGCAGCGATCCCTGAGTGTCAAATGAGCAGGAGAGCAGGATGACATCTCTCCTGTCTTACTGGAAGGAACGGGAGCCTTCGGTCTGTTTTCCAGGGATCCCGTCCGGCCTTCCTTCGTTTCCAGCTCGGGGGAACGGCTGAGCGGAGCCGCACAATCATATCTGCATGATCATTACTCTTCCGGCAAAGCTTTGGCTTCTGAACCGCACTCCAGAGACACATTCTTCAGGAGTAACGGGATGGATGCAGATAGCGCCCGACAGCCCGGGGGCAGTGATCCACTGGGTCAGAGGGGCCACGCATGAATGGAGGCGCTCTACTACGCACAGTAAATCCTCTTTGCCCGCTGTTTATCCCCAAGGCCAGTCTGCCGCCATCTCTGCATGCTCACAGCTTCCCATCACTGCAAAACCCTTCAGAGGAGTCACACTTGATCCACCTCTGCGCTCTTAACTTCCCCGGCATTCGGTTGCCGAGAGCCCGAGGAGGAGGGTTTGTTTGACTACTCAAACTGTTTAAACCCCACAGGACAAAAGCCGAAGGCAGGGACACGCAGCGGTGGATTCATATACGGCGCATTTACATATTTTCTTCCACTCTGCCCTCAAACTCAAAATGCAATTCAGCAGAAACAGTGTACGGTGTCCAAATATGGAACATTTTCCGAGCTTTACTGTCGGTGTTTCACTTATTCACACGCTCCCGTGCCTTTGTGATCGTCATGCTGAAATTGATCATTTGGAAAGAAAGACCATTTTATTTCCCACAGTGCTGCGGGGCCCGTAAAGGTTGCAAAAATAAGGTATGTCGGGTTAAACCGTGCACGCCGTTTCAATCGACGTGCAAGTCTTAGATCAGACATCGCATCGATGCTGCAGACAACAACGCCTTAGATGGAGAGGAGAATTTTCTAAAAAGTTGATTGTGACATTCCTGAGATTACCTGTAAAGTTTCACCGGCAGCTTATAGTTCACCTCCTACATTTTCAGAATATGAAATACATTTTTAGAAGGCGTTTGCTTGTTCCTGGGAAGAAGCCATCCCTCCTTCTTCCTGTCTATCTCAAATTTTGGGGCACATCCGATTGGTTCAGTGGTCTGCCGGTGTGTGACGCCCGGTGTGTGACGCCCGGTGTGTGACGCCCGGTGTGTGACGCCCGGTGTGTGACGCCCGGTGTGTTACGCCCGGTGTGTCAGCCATGTTTGCGCGTTTCTCAGCCACGGTGCAGACTCAGCAAAAGGGAAGCAAGCGCGCTCAAGTTATGCTAGACAAGTATCCAATATAAGGGAGGACAAAATAAGACATTATAAACACGTGAATGAGATTCAGCTCAAATTACATCATCACCTTCTACTCAATCAAAACCAGGGAGCAGCTTGATCTGCATGAATTGGCAGAGCCCGGGGTCCCGGCAGAGTAATAAGTGGGCGGGTCGTCTGGACGGGGGCCGCGGTGGGCCGCGGACTCCCAGAAGAGATTAACAGCCTGCCATTAGAGCAGGCTAATAGAATGAGACGGAGATGAAAGCCACACTGACGCCGGGCTAATGTGTATTGAGTGAAAGCAATACCGGGGCCTGAGCCGCGCCGATGCTAAGTGATGCTAATCCAATGAGACGGCACGGCGTGGCGCGGCGGGCCGAGCAGCGCGGCACGCCAACTGCGCTGGATCGGATGGCCGAGGTGAAGGCAGGAAGCGGGGAGGAGACAAAAAGTGGGGAAAGTTGAGGTGTGGCTGCAGTTCCCCGGCCAACCGCCGCCAGCACGCGCACCAACACGACATCAACATTTCAGCTTCTGGCCATGTGCAACTCTTCTTTTTCATCATGTTCGACGTGAAAAAGGTAAAAAAGAAATATTACCTCGATTCAGAGACGTTAACGGTGACTCGTTCCGACACTGAACTCCTGCCTCTCCTCAGCGCTCAAGACAGAGAGCAGAGCGCAGTAACAGGAAGACGCTCCGATGCTCGTCTGTCTGCGGCCTCGCCCTCTGCTAGCAAGTGTGCCGGCGTGCGCGTGTGTTTACGTGTGTGTGTGTGTGTGTGTGCGCGTGCGTGTGTGTGAGTGTGTGTGTGTGAGTGAAAGAGAGAAAGGGTTGTTCCTGTCGTTGTGGGGACCTGAGTCTTTTTGCACGCTCACTGCGAGGACCTGACTTCCGTTTGTGGGCAAAAAAAAAAAAAAAAGAAGTCGTAAATGTAAATCGTTACATCCGAGGGTGAGGACGCGGTGTCGTGCGCTTTAGGTGGGCGGCGCCCCTGGCTGGGTTTAGAGTGAATCCGCCAGAAACAAATTCAATCTAATGTACTCTAAAGTGATGGAAACGTGACTGTGCATGAGTCAGCTAATGGTGTGTGTGTGTGTGTGTGTGTGTGTGTGTGTGTGTGTGTGTGTGTGTGTGTGTGTGTGTGTGTGTGTGTGTG
>CAAKHG010043151.1:0-13632 GCA_901007715.1 Dactylopterus volitans | reverse complement strand
ACAGGCCTCTTTGTGGACTCGGGGGTGAGACATCATTTCCAAAACACTATAATTCCGCCGCCGCCGCCGCCGGCTGCTCTTGCCCACCGTGCCGTCAGCGCAGCGCCGTTTGGCACCGGCTTTGAAATACATTAGTGCTCTTTAACTGTCGTCAGGGAGCTTTTCTCTCTCTACAGGCGAGTGAGGAAAACCTCTCCGATACGACCTGCGCCGCCTCTCTTTAAGACGCCGCGTTTTTTCAAAAGGTCGTATAAATCGATGTTTAACAAGAAAGCAGAGAGAGAGAGAGAGAGAGAGAAAAAAGGAAAGGAAGCAAACATTGCGGCCAGCAGGACAGCCAGACACGGTCGGGCCGAGTCTTTTAACCGGCGGCGAAACCGGCAATTAGCGATGTCAAAGACGCGCCATCTTGCGTCACGGCCGCGGCTGCTGGGCCGCGAGCTCCTTAACGAGCCAAACCGGAGCCTTTAATAAACAAAATCTGGCCACGCGTCCGCTCCATTCTTTACTGGATGCCAGAGGTCACACTCAGGGGTTAATATCAAAAATTTATGCTTTTCTAAACTCGGCCTGTAAACCGACTTGGAGCAGAGATCCCGAGCACATATGTTGGATAACTATCCGGAAAAAACTAGATTATACTTCTAAAAACCCCAAATACAAATTGATACATTTTGAATCTCTTTGTAGGATGTATCTCACTCCTAGAAAGCTTTATTTAATGAAACCTACATCCTCCCCGAACTGCGAGCTCGGCCCAAATCAAGAAGCCGGAGCCTTCATGCACGTGCACTGGCATCGCCCAGGAGTAGAAATGTGAATGACGTCTCTGCCTTTACTGACTTTGTCTCGATGTCAGTGTCCTGCTTTGTTTGCCGGTCTGACAGCTGCAAAAAAAAAAGATGCTAGCGCCTCGCTGGCGACTTATTTAACTGACTGTAACCTCAAAATGTCCAAAATCTGTCTGTCTGCGTCCTTCGCCGCCTGTGGGTGGTAGGGGGAGGAGGGGCAGTGGGTTTTTTTTTTGGTGTTTGGTTTTTGTTGCATGTGGCCTCCTTCTTTTATGTCTCTTACGGTAAACTTGAATAAAAAATTCTGTAAATAAACAAACAAACAAACACGCAGGCTTCGGTCCCGCGTCCCCCCGCCCTCCCAAACTTACGCTGGTGACTTTGCGGTAGATCTGGGCGGCGTTTTGGCACTCGGAGTACGGGTACTCGGAGGTGGCCATCTCCAGGATGCACATTCCGAAGGCGTAGACGTCCACCGCCTCGTCGTACTTCTCCTCGTACATCTCGGGGGCCATGAACTCCGGCGTCCCTGCGAGAGAAAAATTCAAGCTTCGTCTTTGTTTCCGCGGCTCAAAGCGGCGGCGAGCAGGCGAGACACGCGCGAGCGGACGGCTCAGCCGCCGGCGTCGATTCTTTGCAGCCCCTCAAAGATCAGTCATAATCATGAATGCCGGATTCCGGTTTATTCGATTAAAATTGAATGTTTTGTTTGTTTGTTTGTTTTTTCTAAATTTGTTTTTTTGCTTTCCGGCCAAACTCGAGGCTCCAGCGTGACCTGCTGGCCGTCCTGGGCTGACCTGCGCGCTAACAGGCTGATTAACAAGCGCCAAAACGAGCCCCTGACGCGACGCTACCACGACACACGCTGTGATTTTTTACGATATTTCGCAACTCCTGTTTCAGTGAGGAGAGCAATGGCGCCTTAAAGTGGCACCACGGTTACCAGCAACCCTGCTCACTTTAACAAAATTTACTTTAACAAAATTACGCCACAAAGAGAGTTTGTTGCTCACGATATAAGTTTGAAAATTCGCACTTAAAACAAAGTAAAGCTGAGGCTGATGGGAATATACGGAAGAGGATTAGGGCCATAAAAGAATTCGGGAGAATTTTTTTTTTCCATTTCTGAAAAAAAAGTCAGAATTCTGAATTTAATGTCAGAATTCTGACTTTTTTTTCCAAAACCTAAAAAAAAAAATGTTTTTTTCAGGAGGATTTTTTTTTCGAAAACCAAAATAAAAGTTTTTGAGTTTTTTCTTTCCATTTCTGAAAAAAAGTCAGAATTCTGAGATTAAAGTCAAAAATTTTTCAGGAATGAAAAAAAAATCCCGATTTTTTTTTTTTAGGTATCAGAAAAAAAGTCAGAATTCTGAGATTAAAATAATAATTCTGACCTTTTTTCAGAAATGAAAAAAAATCCTCCCCATTTTTTTTTTTGGTTTCCTTTTTTTTGTTTAAAAATGTATGAAATTTCACTTTAAAATCAAAACACAAATTGCTGTCTGCCTTGACGAACCCATCCTGTGTTCTAATGGTTGAAAAGCATCAGCGTGCATATTGACATCAGCAGTTATTGGCCTGGCGTTGCATCGCAGCAGATCAAAACCCAATTTCTGCGGCGGCGCCCACTTCTGGCCAGAACCAAATTTTGATAAACGTCGACTGGGAGTGTCGAAACAAATCACATGAAATCAGTTCAGTCTTGCAAATAGTCCGACCTGCAAGTGGCCAAAAGTAAGAATATATAAGATTAGATTGTGTGAGATTGATGCCGAGTTACATAAGAGCAAATTTTTTTTCGTTTTTAATTCTTGGCTTCCTGACATTCTGGCCCATCTCCACATCTGCACTCACCGATGACACTTTTAGCAAAGGAGGCACTTTTGAGGGTGGCCAGCCCCAGATCTCCGATCTTCACGGAGCCGGTGGGGCCGGTGATGAAGATGTTGTCGCACTTGAGGTCCCGGTGGATGATGGGAGGGGTGCGCGTGTGCAGGAAGTGAAGCCCTTTGAGGATCTGACGGCTCCAGCGCTGCAGCAGCTTCAGCTTCATCTCCTTGAACCTCTTCAAGTAGCTAAAACAAAAAAGGAGGGCGAGAGGGATCACCGGCGGTCCAAACACGCCCAAAATAGAGAAAACATAAATAAAGTAAAGAGGAAGCTTTCAGGAGCCATAAATATATTAAAAAAAACTGACAGCCGCGGAGACGTTTTAAAGAGGAATTCGCTTCCTGAATCGGCTTCCTGAAAATCCAGCAACTTATCATGTGAAATGACCTGACGCGCGTGACGCAAATATCTCTCGGCGCCGCGTCCGCCGTTCCACAAAAAAAAAAAAACGGCAAGAGTGACGAGGAACGATGGCCGGGGGGGGGGGAGACGAGCGGGACTCACGTTTTGAGCGTGCCGGAGGTCATGAGCTCCGTCACCAGGATGATGCACTTGTGGCCCTTCACCGTGGACTTCCAGGAGTCGTGGAAGCGGACGATGTTGGGGTGCTGCAGCCCCTTCAGCATCTCCACCTCCTCGCTGAAGCGCTGCCGCTCCGCCTTGGTCAGCTTGCGGGTCTGCGCGAGAGGGGAGACGGGGTCCATGAGGCAGGCGCGGGGCGAGCGCGGTGAGACGGGTATTTATTTATTTATTTGTCATTGTGGGCTACTTTTTCCCCTCCGTCATGTCTGTCGGTTCACGCCTGCCGTCCATCAGCAGGGTTGCGCAAAAAACTACCGGGCTGGTTTTCATTAAAAGTGGTGGAGTGACGGATCGCAGGCCCGGCAGGAACCCATTACAGTTTGGGGCAGATCCAAGGATTTTTTTTCTTTTTTTTTTTTTTTAATCCCACTTTCTTGAAGATTAGATAACATTCTTATTAATTTCTCATGAAATATTACATGGGTCTTTATAAAAAAAACAAAAAAAAAATCCCACAGGCATATTTCTAACAGTTTTGGACTTTCAACAAAGCCCCACATGCACCAGTCAGCCATAACATTATGACCACCTGCCTAAGATTGTGCAGGTCTTGTGGAGGTCCGGACCTCCACGAGACCTCCGAGGGTCTGCTGTGGTATCTGGCACCAAGATGGCAGCCTCAGGAAGTCCTGAAAGCTGCGAGGTGGAGCCTCCATGGACCGGACCACACGGGCCAGCCTACGTTCACCGCGTGCAGCGGCGAGCCTCGGCCTCCATGACCCCTGTCGCTGGGTCACCGCTTTCTCCCTCCTTTGGACCACTTTTGATAGGTCCTGACCACTGCAGACCAGCAGCCCCCCACAAGAGCTGCAGTTCTGGAGATGTTCTGACCCGGTCGTCCAGATGAGTCCCTCGTCAAATCCTCACATTTTTTTTTCCTGCTTTTAAGACATCAGCTTTGAGGACAAAATGTCCACTTGCCGCCTGACGTATCCCGCCCACTGACGGGCATGGCGCCCGTCAGTGGAACCGCACAATCAGTGTCACTCGCAGCGCCGCCCGTGTTCTGGCGCATGAACGCGACTCTTAAGCCCCTCCCCGCAGGCGCTGCGATTGGCCGGGACGTCCCGCCAACTGGAGCAAACATCCGATGAGCGAATGAAGTCGGCAGCGCGCGCAAGGATCCGGATGTCTGGACCCGAACCGCAGGCTCACTTTACTGCCGCGTTTACCGCCCGGCTGGATTCGGCTTTATGAGCAGCGATTTACGGCCGACGCCGGGGTCAGAAATCCATTTTTTTTTTGCATTTCAGCTGAAATACGGGCTGAAAGATCACGTCCGCATGCCCGAAGCGACCCGAAAACGCGCCACGGTTGCACATGCAAACGCGCCGCCGCTCCGGAGGCGGTAAAAGCGGAGCGGCGGGGTTTACGCGTGGCCTCCGCTAGGCATGATTACATAATGCGCCGCAAAGGTAGCATACCGATACACGGGACCAATTTGATAAATCGCTGTTGCCTGAGCTAATGAGCTCGCAGCGGGACTGGAAAACCGCAGGTCCATCCATCTGGTCCGCCCCGCCGGTTACATAATCGCGGCTATTTTCCAATGAGCCCTGACAACTGCGGGGACGCGGGTTTCCGACGTCCATGCGAAAGTGAACCAAACACAGCGAGTCACGCCGGGGCCGACAAAGGCATTTTTTGTGCTTCCTCCTTGGATGAATGGCCCAATTTAGCTCCCGCTCGGAGTGGCGTGGGTGGTGGTTGGTGGAAAAACTCCCAGGGGACCTCAGGACTATGAATCCCGCATTGAGGTAGAAATTCGGGGAAAGAGAAACCGCGGGCGGCCGTGTTTACGTTCACGACCGGCTCCACCGCTGCGCCGCCTCCGTCCTGCCGGAGTCGGGGCCGCGCATTGCTCATGTGTGAGGCCTCTTCCGAGCGACGTTCCGCGGGAAGGCGGCGATGTCGGAGCGCGCACGGGCGCCCGCTGGCGCTGCTGAATAAGTCGGCTCGGCTGTAATCTAATCGGGGCTCGACGCAGACGTTTAACGGGCCGGTTTGTTTGTTTTCCCTTTTCCGATGGCTGCGTCCTGCAGAGCTGCGGTGACGCAAACCATGGAGGGGGTGTGTGTGTATGTGTGTGTGTGTGTGTGAGGGTGAGTGAGTCAGTGGGTTTATGGGTTGATGTGCATGTGGTTGTTTATGTATCTGAGCGCAATTACATCAGACCGGCCCTCCGCTTATGGCCCCCGAGCTCGTGTTGAGGCCTTTATCTCCTTGGATAGCGGCACCATGCGGAGCCGTGGCGCGCCGCCGGCGTTAGCGGAGGCGCGCTCGGGGCAACCTGTCCGTGGCTCGCGCCAACTTGTCCCCGAAACGGATCTGAAATGTTTATAAAAGTGGCGGCAAAACACGAGGAAAGACGGGAACAATAAGAGCATGAACTCTGTCAACACTTCATCCGCCGGGGGGGGGCGGGGGGGGGGACGTGCGCCTTTAAGCAGAAATTAAAATAACCCCTCAACAGTTTTCACACGGTGAACTTTTTAATGAAATCTATCTTTAGTCGTTAACATTGCGGCGGGCTCATGTGGCATTCCCCTTGTTGACAGCTGGGCGAGGGCTTCCATCTTCACTTTCCCGAGGAATATGTTTCGCCGCGCGCTCGCCCTCCCCTCTTTGAAAGATGAGGCCGCAAAAACATTGCATAATGCCAGTTAAAGCAATTCGGGGGGAGGGTGAATCACGGGGGGGGGACCACAAAAACAAGTTTCGCAAAGACCAACATCCAGAAAAACAGCAAAAGTGTGAGACGAGCGCCGGCGGCAGGTTTCCCCCCCCTCCGCCCGTGAGCTGCTCCAGCTGGATGGCTTATTCTTAGCCGCTGGGAGGTGTGTGGCGAGCAGGGGGTCCGCAATAGCCGGGGGCTGGAAATATTTGGGCCCGGAGCCACATAAGTGGAGTTACATAAGCGGTGTTGATGGTAGACGGAGCCTCTGGTATTAAGAGGTCCTTGTCAGCGCCGCTGTTATGACAACCGGGGGACATGAGCGCGACACGTCCGCCAGCCGCTGCGCCGAAGCGGGTTCCTCAGCACAGGGACCCGGAGCGCCTGTCCTGATGTTGTCTGGACGGAATTTTTCGGGAGCATCATCGGACAGGAATATACACACACACACACATATATATATATATATACACGGAGTTAAAAGTAGGACAAACGAGAAACTGATCCGGTCGTATTACCGTTAGCCAGCGGGGATCAGAGTTTGTGTTATGTTTTGTTTTGTTTTTTTGCCTTTTCCAATCCCGTCTCCTGCATATTTGGATCAAACAGCAGATTGGATAACGTTGAATAATACGCTGACGAGCAGAAAGGCCGCTGTTGTTCCAAATTTCCGCCTCTGGGCCGGCTCCTTCCTCCCGAAGACTCGCGTCTTTCAAAACACGCCGCAAACATGTCATCTTATTATTATTTCATCAAGGAAAAGGATGAGAGGGAGGTGCAGATTTTTGGCAAAGGCGATTGGAACAGGAGGTGCCGTTGTCGCGGGGCCGTTTCCTCAGTCGTCACTTAACAGATCAGCTCCTGATTGGAGCTAATTTGCTTTTAACGAGGTTTTTTTTTTATTTTTTTAAACGAGGTCCTGTCTTTTAAATGCTGGGAGGGGAAAGCCCTTCTGATTTGAGAGGGTTTATTGCTTTTCCCTGAAATTAAACTCCATACTTTGAATTTTTCGTTGCGGGATTTTTTTTTTTTAATCTGTAAACAGGATTATGCAAAAGAAAAAGAAAAAAAACCGTGGTGGAGGAGCGGGACATGAGTCTGCATTCTGAGGCCGGCGTATTCAACCTCATTGTCGATCAGATCGGCTCTTACCCGTCCACCGCGACCTTTCTCTGAACCCTTTTTAAGGACCCAAAGGTGACGCGTCCCCCCCTCCCTTCCACCCCGCCCTCCCTCTTCTTCTTCCTGCCGTTAGCTCATTATTGAGAACGCCGTCGGGAGGCCGCGACTCCGGCTTCCCACATGCTGGCAGTGGGAAGCCGTCCAGATGAAGATCGGAGTCCTCCGAGAGCTCCTGATGACGCGGCAGGGCAGGAGAGAAGCTGGCGTGGCCTCCAAAGCCCTTATGCATCGGCGGCGGCGGCGGCGGCGATGAGCTCGCCAAGACCAGAGATTGAGGTCAAAGGCAAGAGAGAGAGAGACAGAGAGAGAGGGGGAGGGAGGGAGGAAAAAAGCCGCATGACCTCACAGGTCAAAGCCCGCCCCACCTGACTGCCTGAGTGACAGGCGGCGTGCGCAAACATGCACGTAGGCGCTCACACTGGCACAGTGTTGCGTTTGGGGATGTTTGCAGGTGTAGAACTGAGGTGCCAGTGTGCTGCTTCCAAGGAAAACCTGACCATGTTCTGTAAATGGGAGCGGGCAGAGAGAGGTGAGCCATTAATCCCATCAGGATTGAGGACTCGGGCCCGGGGGGCTCCCCGACCGCGGCCCTCGCGCCGAGAAAAAAAAGCCCAACTCCGCTCGTGGCGCCCGGCTAATTACCGTCCCCGAGTGGAGGGGACCTAGATGTGGCGCTACGCTAGATGTGGCGCTACGCTAACCATGGCGGACGTCAAGCAGGTCTTTGTCTGCTCTTTTTCTCTTTTTTTTTTTTGAACACGCGAATATACAGTTGCGCGCTCACTTGATAGCTTATTTTTGAGCACCTCGTTAGAACTAATGAATCTTTAATGAAGCGGTGTTTGTTAGTGATTGCTGAGACATGTTCCTGGCAGCGATATCGCAGCAGTAATTGGCAACATTAAAGAGGAAGTGGTGGTCGTTTCTGCAGACGCCAGGCTGCCATGTTTGGCACCTCGCACGGGCACGCGGTCGCATCTGGAGGTGCCACTCGTGATCATTTCTCCATCCGTTAACCTAGCAACCATATAACCAATTAACCAACGGAACCACTACGAAATTTAAAAAAAATGAAACTGACCATTTAATTCCAAGTCTTTCAGAGAGCATCAGGCCTCAGTGTTGTGACATACGACTGAAAAAAAAATAGCTTTACCGTAAGAGATGCGGAAATGTGAGTTAAATGGGTTCATTTTTTAAAATTTTTTATTTAATTTAATGCCAGGTGGGTGCCCGCGGCCTCGGCTGTCACCGGCGTGGACACCCATCCTGCCTCCGTCTGACCTCACGACCATGCGTAACCATCAGCATCCGGAGCCACGGCGGTCGCGCGTAAAAAAAAAAACAATGCAGTTGCTAGCGGCAACCACTTCCAACTAGGGGGGGCGGCATTGGAGGGGCGGGGGGCGGCCCGATCAGCTCAGTGTGAGTGGGAATGCGTCCTCTGTTTGCGTTGTCATTCTTAGCATCTCCCCGACTGTCTGATGTTTGCTTTCAATCACTCATTAAACCCGGCTTTAACACTCCTCTTTTAACCGCGCAGCCCTTTTTATGGCCTTTAAGACCCCCCTTCCCTTTTCGAGCCGAGCGTCATGTTGTGCAATCCGCCTGGTCCCCATCATTCCCCCGCGCGCTGTAACATTGGCTCATATCTGTAAATAGGGAAATGACAAAGCGGCTGCCCTTCACCTGCTTCGCAGCCGCTCGGTCGAGACGGCCAAAAACCGGCGCGTCAGAAGGTTTTTTTTAGGGATTGTTTTGTTTTGTTTCCCCCTCACGCCACGACATCTTTTTACGAGTATAAAATCCGGCTTATCTGAGGTGTGCGGGCCGGTTAGGTCCCGCGGCACATTCCGGCAGACCCACGTCGGCTCGATATGAAACAGAGACGCGAACAAAACCCCTGCGAGGGAAGGAAGCTCAGAACCGCCGGGGGGCGGGGGGGCGAAGGGGGAAGCGTAACGGCCCTTGTGGCAGAGTGACGGCATTCCGATCGGGAAGTGCGAACAGAACAAACACTTTGTCCTCCTCTGCAGAACCAGTGAACCGCAGAGAGATCACAAGACGCCTGGAGGATACCGACTGTTCCGGGTCCTCAGAAAAAACAGAGAACACTCAGGTCAACAAGCGACTCGGAGCAGCGGCAGCAGCAAAAGGGGTGGAAAGAGCTTAGTTATGGGTCATTCATCTAACCTGCTTATGCAAGCAGCTACAAATACGATGCCATGGCTTCTATGACGACCCGGGATTGCTGTCGGGGCGCCGGATTACCGAAAACCAGACGCGGCGCAGGGAAAGGCGAGCTAACGGGAGCGGCTGCGCCGGGATGCGGCGGGCGGGCGGGCGGGCAAGTCACATGAGGCTCTCGCGTCTTCGCCAAGTTCCCCCTTTGGGTCGGCTCGCTCGGTGCGAAGACGGAGCCTGAGGAGGAGGAGTAGGAGGAGGAGGAGGAGGAGGAGATGGGCTCCTCAGGTTGTTCTTGCGAGGACTCCTCTTCTGGCTCGTCCCCAAACATACCAACCCTCCCCATTTCCCCACCCTCGGGTTCCCTCATGCTGCCCAGTTGTGGCCCATTACAGGAAAGACCCGTGCGGCGCGGCGGATGGTAACAGCTCGTCGCGTTACGTCACGGTTACGTCCTCTGCTGCCGTAAAAGGGCCACATCAAGCGTAACAGGGTGCAAATTTTTTCGCGAGGAAAGTGCGAACCTCCTCTCGATTGCTCGTGACGTTTTTCACATTTATGTAATTTAAAAAAGAAAAAAAAACAACCCACAAAGCCCCCTAAATTACAGTTGAGCTAATCATTTTAAAAGGTTCGCGATAATTACCATCCAGGCTTCTGCTGAGTAACTGCAGGCCCGGACAAGTTAATGACAATGCGCATCTGGCAGGGGTTTTAAATAAAAAAAAGGCACGTCGCTCTTGGCAGGGTTCCTGCACGAGCTCCTGACGCCAGCGTTTTTGTTTTGTTGTTTTTGTTTTTTTTTTTCTTTTCTTTTACGAGTAACTGCTTGAAAGAACTGGGCCCGGCAGGATTTGCATAGCCTCCTTTTTATTTTTTTGCCGTCCATCGTCGTTAACTCAGTGTCAACAGTGGGCTTCGCGTAGGCCGGGAGGGAAAACACAAGCGCCACCGGATCTGGGCGATGGGATCCTAGTTCTGACCTGCGTGTGCACGACATTTATCAAAACACGGGACTCCACTTGATGTTTTTAAGTCAGTTAAGTGGTAAGTTTATGATTTTTGTGGAGGAAAATACATCATATATGGAGGCTTCATTATAGGTTGAGACATTCATGCAGACATTCCAAGTTTTGGGTTGCCAGGTTGTGGAAAAAAACAAAAACAAAAGGTGTAGTTGTATTAAGTGCACTGCAATAAGTTTTTCATTAGCTATTAAGCTATCTAGCCCAGCGCCATTACCAATCATGCTAAAATAACTTGCTAACCTGCTAATCTCGGGACGAGCCCGTTCAAACTGAACACCAAGCGCCGTTACCTATGGAGAGAGCAATGGCGCTAAGATGCCTTGCTAGCTTGGCGGTTAGCATGCCGTAATGATCTGGATGGATGCGGAAGAGATCAAGCGCTACTGGGTTGTCGCAAAGGGGCGTCCGGCTCCAGGAATGCCGTCTTTCAGAGAAATACTGCATTGTGAATATTATAACTCCTGTACTAAAAAGATTTACCGTGAATAAAATTCCAGATTTCCCTGGGCGCACACACCCTCAGACACATTTGGGATAATAATATAAAGATCACAGCCCGACCGAATCCTGTTGTGTTTTTTTTTTTGACACATGAATGCAGAAATATTGCTCCTCATACCTGTAAAAACAGGACGACGCTGCGAGCTTTGCAGGGAAGAGCCAGAGCTATTTGACTGAAGTCTGACCAGGAAAGCGTTCTAAAGCCTTTCTGAAGTTCTTCTGACCTCGGGCTTGGCAGCGGCAGCCGGCCCCGGCGGAGAGGCGGCTTTCATCTCCGGGGCGCCGTTGTCTCTCTCATATACCTTTTTCATGACAGTTTAAGCTGATAAAAGCCCCCCCGCCCAAGTATCACCTGAAAGTCCTAAGTTACTGCAAAACACGCGGCACGTGCTGCATGCTGAGACCAGCACGTTTGGTGTGTAGTTTATTTGTACTCTACTTGGGCTGCGGTAACGTGGAGGCGGGGGGAGGTGGGGATTAGGGGTGTGTGAGGGGGGAATAGACTAACATGGAGGTGCTATCGAGGCCCTTTGGCAGCCAGGACCGGACTTAGTTGACATGGTGACGGAACGCAGGACTTGAGAAGGTCTCGCGACCCCTCAGCTGGCCAGCAGCTCGACAGCAACTCAAAATGTCGGATATTTCCGAGAGCGCGAACGTGAGCCTCCGGATGAGCGTGAACCACGACAGCCACGGTTCACGTTTCCCGAGGGGGAGCAGAGGAGGGTGGAGGGGTGGTGTGGAGGGGAGGAGGGGGGGGGGACGCTAATGTTTTCTGTTGACTGAGAAAACACATTACGGTGTTTGTTTATGGCTATTGCGAGGTGCCAGACCCCAAACAGGCACCGCTACTGTACACCAATGGCCGATTCATGCGGCGCTCACATGGCGGCGCCGAGCACGTTCACACCCCGGACACCTCCGTCCCGCACGCTCCGACACACACGGCCAGTTCAAGAAAATGACCAGAGGTTACCCCTCGCGGCAGCCTTCTCCCTTACCAACTATGGCCTCGCAGCCCCGGCAGCTATTAAAACGAGCGGTTTGTTTAGGAAGCAAGACTCCGGCCTCTCTCGGGCCGGAGTGACCACATGTCCCCCTACACCTCCTCCTCCTCCTCCTCCCCCGGCGCCCAAACGAACAGCCGCTCAGGCTCGCGACGCCAACGCTAAAAAACACAGTGTAGAACGGCGACAGTTTTTCCAAACTGCTGGTGGTTCTTTTCCCTGGAGGCCGCCGCACAAATCTTGACGACGCCGACGCAGCGGGGAACGCCGCGAGCCGCTTTACCACCGGCTGAAAAACCCCCGCTCAAACTCGCCAACGGTGGGAAAGGTTCTGATCGGCGTTCAGACGCGGGCCACAGGACTGCGCGATGGGCTCGGGGGGTTTTATCGGCTTCGCCTCCAATCGGGAGGGTCATCCCAATTTATGGGATGACCCGTGGCAATAACGGACGGCAGCAGCTGCGGGACGAGCATTTCTGGTTTTTGCTTCTATGGTTATGAGACGGCGCGGCGTCCCAGCCGCTAACGTCGAGAACTCGAACGCCATCCGGTCTGAGCCGGGTTCGTGCGGTCGGAAAAAGACAAAAAGTAGAAATTACCGACCGCCGTCTCCGCGGCTTTCAACATGACATCAACAGAAAAAGGGAGTCAGTTGCCGATTGTCAACGACGTTTCCCACGTTTGAAAAACCCGGCTTTTTACCGCTAAATTTAGTGGGAAGGCAGCAATAGAGATTAGCGACGCTGCGACGCGACTGCTGCTGCTACACACCGACGAGCAGGCCTTTCTCACGGGAGACGTGTTGACTTGTCGCGGCAGCAGCAGGGACGGTTCTGTCCTATTCAAACGTCCCGGTCAGCCATGACGGTGCAACAGGGAGCCAACACACACACACACAATCCCTGACGCTGAAGTTCATCATTCCACCCTCGGCGGAGCCCCGGACCCAGTTGAGCCACTTTTAAATTTTTAAAAGGCAACATTTTTACTTTTGTTAATGCCATTTACCTGAGGTTTCCCAAAAGTCAATGGTTTGGATCACGGTTAACAATCGCAACCCGACTTCTCACCACAGCTTCACGGTTTAAAAGTCGGAGGTCCGTCGCCTCGGCCCAAACGGGTCCCCACTGAACTTAGCCATCACATGAGGCAACACCTGTGACTGCCTCTGCAATCTGAGCCTCTCTATATTTAACCACTAGTTGGCAGCAGAGCCGATTTAGGGGCGCTAGGGGTGAGTTTTTTGGTATCAACTCGTGCCGCTCAAAAACTAATCATGCACCAAAATCAATGTTGTTGTTTTTTTTCTTGTTAAGTTTAGGGGGTGCCATGATGACAAGAATGGCATGAAAATGTAAAAAAAATATTTCAAAAATGGGTAAAAACTTAATAGTTCCAATCACGGCTGAAGCTGATTTAAAAAAAAGTTTTACATTATGTGACTTTCATGGGACCCGTTTAGCCCCGGAGGCTGAAACCTGCCTGGACATGCAGACGCATGGCGCGAGGTCGCAGTGTGTCGCAACGCCACAGAACCCGCCGGCGTTCATCACGCGTGCCAATAATTTTTCAAGACTCTCAATTTGTCACCGCATGTTCTCAGAGGCGCCCCTCGCGACGTGACGGGGAATCGACCTGCAGATCCGCCGCTGCCGCGCAGACAATAGCGTTAGTCATCTCTGCGAGGGCTGGTTGCGACACGACCCGGCGGACGGTGGCGAGAGGCCAAATCGACGGGCGATTTCCAGGATGTTGAATCAGGTAAACTGAGGCTGCGACGTTTGCTCGCTAAA
>CAAKHG010043149.1:16148-64530 GCA_901007715.1 Dactylopterus volitans | reverse complement strand
TATGCATCGGGGAAATCCTGGGGGCGCTCAAAAAGTAGAGTCGCTGCTCCTCCACGTCAAAAGGAGCCAGCTGAGGTGGCTCGGGCATCTGGTTAGGATGCCTTCTGGATGCCTCCAAGAGGTGTTCCAGACATGCCCCACCGGGAGGAGGCCTTATGGCTGACCCAGGACCAGGTGGAGGGATTATATCTCTCGCCTGGCCTGGGAACGCCTGGGGGTCCCAGCCGGAGGACCTGGCGGAAGTGGCTGGGGCGAGGGCTGTCTGGGCTTCCCTCCTGAAGCTGCTGCCCGGACCCGGATAAGCGGCAGACGACGAGAACGAGAACTCCTCTGCATCTTCTTACGTACAATTCCGAAACAAGAGTCCATAACCGCTTCCACTAGCTCCAGTGTCTCACTCAGGACAGCTGCCGATCAGGAAGCTGCTTTTATAGGGTCAAATAACGAATTCAAAACAAACTTATCAGAAAAATGAATACTTGAGCAAACATCAGTGCGATAAAAAAAAACAAAAAACAAAAAAACCCCTACCTGAATCAACAGAAAAATATACATAAATATATATGCATATATTTATATGAGGAATTATTTGATATTTTAGTCCCATCCACTAGCATGGATGAGGTGGGGTTTATCGCCATATACCAGCCAGCCAGCAAGAGGCGATGGAGATATTTAGGATGCAGGTCTGGTCATGTGTTGGCAGTAATGTTCTCACATGTGAAGGAACATGCAGAGACAGGTGTGATTAGTTTAAAACGGGCTCAAGGTGAACGCTTTCAGGACTCGTCCTTGGCTCTAGGTGAGCTGGGCGCATTTTGCCATATTTTTTTTTCCGCCTTCCTTTTTTTTTTCTTCATCCCTCCAACTGGTGTGATGGAGCGTCTTGGCATGAATTATTCTCATTTCCATTTCTTGACATTGAGATGGTCCCCAGTGGACCTTCAGCTGGGACTTTTGTTGAAACTGCTGTATGACAATCATCAATAATGTCGAGAATTATTCAAAGTCAGAGTCAAGTGCGTCCTACCCCGATTTATCCTGCCAGTCGGGGGATTGAGCCGCCAGCTTCTTCAGCCTCGCAGCCGCCACCGTCGCAGTTACATCACCGGCAACAACGTTGCACAATAGAAACTGGAACCTAAAACTTAAACTCTTGGTGGAGTCAGCTGGCGGTTGCAACGTTGAGACAGACAACCCCCTTACACACGGCTTGTCTTGTACGACAAATTTTGCGTTGCATTGGGAGTGACATAATAATTTTTAACCACAAATGATAGCTGCTTCCCTGTTTTTTTCCCCCTGGAAACCAAAAGTGATGTCACTTTGTCACGTACTCGGCGCGATCGTGGCCCCTGCAGAAGCTTTCTTATTCAGCCTGGAATTCCACTGTTTCTATGGGAACTTTGTACAATAAATCCATAATCATAGATGCTCTATTGAATTGGCTGACACCGTCCTTTATATCTATCGATCAGCAGCCCAGGTAATGAAGGAAGAGTCAATAACTTGGAGATTTCCCCTCCAGCCTATAGACCTGGGTTGCCTGAAATGCAGTTTTTTCTTTTACTTCCTGATTCTAAAGACATGATGGAGAACAGTTTTATGCACGTTCGTGTTTGTTTGCTTTTTCAAAGAAAAACTGCAAGATTCAAGTTCTGTTTTCTTTCACTGCAGCACAAATACTTTTGTAGCCCATGAATAAAAAAAGGTATTGCCTGATAGGGCATTGCAGTATTAGAATAAGTGCATTAGAACAAACAAAAAAAAAGAGAGAGAGATTTAATGTACAAGTCTGGAGTCATCATCTTAAATATCAGATCAGCTGAGTCACTGCTCCTCCTGTCCTTCCTGTTGTGTCATACAAGCCGTGTTTGATCCTTTTTAGCCCAGAAAAGGATGCAGCTAAAAAGAGCAGCAAATTTACATCTATATGAGTCATTCAATGTCCCATATACGAACTCGGATATTAACTTTGAACCCTTAAGAGATGGTGGTGATGACGATATCCACCAGCTCACAGATGTCTCGCGATGACCATGAGAACCACTGGGATGAAAAGGATGAATTGTCTTTTAATCGGCCAACATGGAGGCAGAGAGCGGTGTTGCAGTCTGTCTCTCTCTCTCTCTCTCACACTCACTCGCTCGGTCACACACACACACACACATGCACGCACGCACGCACATACCTATACACCGCTCAGCTCCGGGCAGGTTAGCATGACTGAGACCCTTACTGCTAACGGGGATGCAAGCAAGCCTGAGTCACACTGAGCAATGAGCCTCGGGGCCACTCGAACACGCAACTCATCATCACACCTTACACACACACGCGCGCGCGCGCGCACACACACACATCTCCTAAAAGTGCGAAGGTGGCTCAGCAGGCTGAGGCGGGTTTTCTCAAAGTCAGGCGATGATGCGATGAATCTGGCTCATGACCTCGTCCTGCGTGTCATCTTCCTCATGCACTTCCTGTCACTCCTCACTCCTTTACTATCCAGTAAAGTGGAACTGGCACAACAATTATTTCATACCCCCAAAGAGCCACTGGCTTTCAGCTTCGATGTGTCATTTGCTACTCTGATTTCATTTTTCCTTTTGTGGGAGATTTTAGGCCAAATGGAGTTTCTTTTTTTAGTGCTTTTTTTCCCCCCCTGTCCTGTTTGATAGTTCAGGCTCGCAGTCTGAGTGCACTGGGTGCCCTTGGGTGCCAGACAGTTTTACTCTACAATAGAGGAGCCGATGAACTCCTGTTGCTCGGCCTGTAATTAATTATCAGATACAAATTTGCTGATGAGAGAAAGAGCATGACAGAGAACAGCAGAGGAAAATTGCTGCGGTAATTATGAAAAAAAGAAAGAAATTACTGACAGCGACATGAAACAACAGCAATGACAACGGTAACGGGAACAATGCAAACAAACAAAACCCAAAAAAAAGAAGAAATACTGAACCATGGCAACTGTGCAACAACACGGGTGAAAAGCATTCGACAGCAAACAGAACTGAGACAAACCGTCCGAACACTATACCTGCTGTGTGTGCACGCGCGCGTGTGTGTGTGTGTGTGTGTGTGTGAGGGAGAGAGCGAGCTGGGGATTCGTGGGGAGAGTCGTAGCGTGTGGTTAGCGGCAGGGCTGTGACAGCAGAACCGCAGACCTGGACCAGGGACTCCAGGAGATGGAACAGAGGTTCAGAGGCCGGTTCACCACCACCACGACTGCAGACGCGGAACCCACACACAAAGCAGGGGCCTCGGGCTCAAGGACGAACTGACCCGAGTTTGTTGGTCAAGGGTCAAAGTCAAGGTTACTGTCACCTCAGAAAACACATTTATGGCCATAACTCTCACTATGATCTGCTGATTATGACCAATCTTATTTCTCACTTCAGATCAAATGTTTGAACTTCATATACAACCTGTTGCAGTACAAATGTATAAGCATGTCAGGACGTTTTTTTGTAGCTTGAGTGAAAAGAGCTGGTCGGCTCCTGAATAACCCGGCTTAATGATTTGAATCTTTGCACTGAATCACAAATCATGAGGTCCCAGGTCTCCGTTAACCCGCAATCCTACGAGTCCTCTGGCTGGCTAATGGTAAGTACACAATGTGATTTGGCAGACTCACCGGAAAACCACGCACGCTCAGCTGATTCGGTTGAATCGGTTCACTGACTCGGGTAACGGACTCACCGCGGACTCGATGATTCGCTTCAGTGAGTTCACTGCAGTCAGTGAATCGAAGTAACAAGTTAATATTGCAAGAAGCAAGTGATTGAACACACTAGTAATTGTTATGTGGCTGACATATTTTATGCACATGCGATGATGATGATGATGATAATGATGGGTATTTTTTGCAAGCATTTTCGTATTTATGTATATAGCTACACATTTAGTGCACATTTTGCATGTTTGTTCAGTTTAGTTGTTTTTGTTTTTATATGTTTAAAATGTCCAAATCTAAGTCTATATTCTAATTTGCATGCTTTGCCTCTTTGTTGCATTTGTTGCTATTGTTGTATATTTGTATTTTATTCTTATACATTCAACTTTTTCACATTGTGCTTTTTTTTTCTTTTTTTTGGCCCTTTTTGGTTGTTGTTCTACATTTAAAATATTTCAAACTTGGTTAACTTAGGATTGATTTGCACATTCTACATTTTTGTTCCATTTCTTGTTATTTGTGACACTTTTTTTGGAGGGTGGGCAACAAAACCACAGTTAGCGAGTGACTCAGACGAACCCGAGTCGGTAAAATGAACCGGGCTTACCACCACCGCTACTCATGAACCAGCAGAGGGCGAGGCGCAAACGTCGCTCTCATCTTGATGCATTGACCAATCAGGAAAGTGTGCCAACATTGATGGGCTGTTGCTCTGCTGCGAGAACGGAGGACATTAGCGAACAGCGCGGACCATCTGGATAGCGAAACATCTGACAGGCAAAGATGGGAAACGCGCTGCAGTGAAGAGCGGACGGATGCTCGCTAGCAAAAGCTGCCTCCGTGCAGCCGCGGGTCTCTGGCTCAGTCTGCCTTTCATCTGAGGAGAGAAATCTGGCCATGCAGTAACTCATCACAGGAGATGAAAGAAACAAAGGGAAACAATAGCTGCGCGCGGGAGGAAGACGTGACGGTGGCGTTGGGTGCGATGGGAAGCCGAGTGATTTTTGCCACAGGCGTTCAGGAGATGGAAGACTGCATGAAGGCGCCTCCTCTGTCTGCAGACAGACACCTGCTGCTTTGGCGGCAAGACGGCTGGGTAATAAATGCCTGTGTGTCCCGGGAACATGTCTGCGTGCGCTCTGAGCAGTTTTTTTTCCGCGGCGTTTGCGCACTGCTTTTATGGAACCGTGCGTCAGAAAGTCTAGAGGCTAAAACAATAACTTCTGTAACCACCCTTGTCTGTCTTGAACCGTAAAAATGTGTTTTTTTAAGCGGGTAAACTGATCTCTCGTCATTGAGTTGGGCGGGACTTCATGTCCTGGTCGCCACTGGCTCCAGATGACATCACCAGGGCAAGATCATCTCCCCATCTTAGTTGACATTTCCTGTCATGCAAATGCAATTTAAGATCAAACACCGTTTATAATCATCATTCGGCAAAGTCGGGTGGGTAAAAGCATGAATTCAACCTTCAATTCTCCCCCCTCACATTGCCTTCTGCTAGAAGATATACAGTACAGCTGAAGAATAAGAGAACATGAACGCATGTTTGCAATGTTGAGCATGCACCTGTATGTGTGTGCGTGTGTGTGTGTGCCTTGATACCTAATGGGGTAATAACTGCTTACTGACTGCGTTAACCAAGGCTTCCTCACAGGACAACGAACATCTGTATATCCTCAGACACATGCACTTCCTGCAGAGTGATTGATTAAGTGTCAGGGGTGTGCTGGGTGGTGTGTGTATGCGTGTGTGTGTGTGTGTGTCTTTGTATAAGGGTGTGATTCTCTTATGAAAATAGATCAGGACTGGATGAACAATATGATATGCGCAAACACGAGCTTATTTGCTTCCACACATTATATGTAAAGAAGGATATAACACCCTTGTTTCATATTTAATAGATAATATAGATTAAATATATCCTAAATTAATAGCTGATTATTCCCAAAGTTTCAAAAGAAAGAAAGTGTCACACGGGAGAAAGAAGAAACAAGACATATAAGAATACAGGTTATAAATTGGTGCCATACAAAGTCGTTCAAATTTATTGATTAGGTCATAAAAATAAACAGGTTTTACAAGTGGCTGCCGTTGACTGCTCACTTAATAGCTTCTCCTTGTTCTCAATCATGTCTCCGCAGAGTTGGATGAACGCTGGTGTGTGCAGAGTGAATTTAAATCACGACGTGTTCAGCTTACGGGTGGCGGCACATTTGTGAGAGCTGCAGCCGCATCTGCACAGGAGGCATTCAGGCTCCTCTGGAGCGTAGGTTGCCCGAGCGCTGGACCCAGTGCACAGTCGCTATGGTTCAGCCAGGACCACCAACAGGTTCTCATCCCTCAATGTTAAATAATGATTCACTATAGCCACCCCGCGCTTGTCATAAACAAACTTTTATCAAAGGGGCCATTTTATACAAAATCCACACCCTTTGTTATGTTTGAAGGGGCTGAGCGCCTCCTTGCAGGTTGTTGACACGCCCTTTACTAGATGTTTAACTAGATCTCCCCACCACCATTATTCTGCTGGTACGTTAGGCAAAAGATCCAAGCAGAGCCGACCAGATACTCTACTATTGGCTGCACCAATGAGGATGCGAGGACTTGAAAACCAGGCGGTTACTGTTATTTTTTTATGGTAATGTGCCTACAACCGTTGCTAAAGGCTTGTGTGTGTGTGTGTGAGCTATGAGTGTGTGCGCTAAACATTTTCCCTCAAACTAGCGAGGATCAGGTCAAAGCAGGACTTGTTTAGGGACTCACCTTCAAACCTGAGAGCAGTAAGATTTGCTCCGTTTGATTTATTGTGATTTTTTTGCCCGATATCGCGTTGAACCTGTTGTTAGCATCAGCGCTAACGTGGCTAATGTCAGTTTGTGTGACAGGCTCCTGCTGCATTAAGGTTAGGACAGTAAAGGACAGCTATGGGAAACTGTTTGGCCTCATTCAACCGCAACTAACAAGCGTCAGGAATAAGTTTGATGCCTGTTTTTGCTTCGTAATCAACATTTATGTTCACACATGCAGTTCCTGCAGGGAGACGAGTCCAGAGGTGCAGGACACGCACCCATCAGACATAACATATTAAAACCAATGCATGTTGATCATGGAATATTTAACGCAACAGCCCTGCAATTCATTTACTTCGAGTTTTATTTCGAATTTTTGTTCAATCTGTTCGAGAGAGATGTCAAAATATTTCATTGAGATGCTGTTGCACTGTTCTGGGCTGTACTCAGAGGTGTCCCTCATATTTTGGTCATCCCACTCATATGCATTAGGGTGACAAAATAAGTGTTTATGTTAAATCATCTGGGTGGCAGTTCATTGCCAATTTTAAAAACAATGGATACATGATAGAGGCTATTTTGAACTTGAAGTATAAACTTTCTGGATCAAAACTGAACAGTTGAAAAAGAAACACACATCTAAATCCAGCCATGTGTCGGTATATGTGCACGGTAAACACAGACGCGTTACTCATGTCAATAGACTGAGAAGAAAAACACTTCCTGAGGGGCTGCCGAAACAAAGGGATATAGAGTCGTGCTGGAATGAAGAATCATGTTGGATTGTTTCATGTTTTTAAGATGGACACTTCAAAGACGAATCTCGGGGACCTCTACGTTGTTGAAAAACACCATAATATGGCACGTTATGACCCTGAGAAAAAAAACCCAAAACATCCCAAACGGTCTAATTTATACACCAGAGTCGAGACTTGCGATAAATAGGCTCCAATTTCTTCGAACAAAGGAGGCGTGACCATAAACCAAATGAACTAAATCAACTAAAGCGGGGTACAAATTGCGAGATTCTTTAAATCTCACCCGAGTTTCTACACGTGAGAGACCAAACACAAGAGGAGAAATAAAGACAGATTTCACCATTTTGCTCGTCGCTTGTGGTGTGCAACAGGAGGACCAACACACACACACACACACACACACACGCACGCACGCACGCACGCACGCACGCACGCACACACGCCCAGATCCCTCCACTGACATCCAGTGGCGACTGGCAAAACTCAATCTCGGGCGGTCAAACGAACTTCAGTGTAAACAAACACAGCTCGCCGCTGACATGTCAGTCAGCTCCAGTCAGCTCGCTTCCTCTTCGTTGGCCATGGTTCCGTTCCACGTGACGATCCACGCAGGACATGCCCGGCTTCCCTCGGTGTCGCCCTGACACTACGGGATTTACATAATAATGATGAACATGTTTAATCCTTACAATGATCGGGGAGGGTAAAATCACTCTTATCACGCCTCACACCACAGAAGAATCTGCCAAGACAGCCTTCCAATAATCGGGCCTTTGCTGACTTTGATTGGGAGGAGGGAACTGGGCTGTAGTGTGTACTGTGCCCGACAGAACATCCCCATGCGACCCACAACCTGGCAGGTGGGCAAAAGGGAACAAAAGAAGGGAATCCACCCCAGTCCGACCCTTACAGGACAGGCAGAACGGTGCTCTTCCCTCCATCCTCAACAAACATCAAACATTCCCATTCTAAACAGAAATAAAGTGAACCATCAGACCAACCAGAAAAGGATAAAGGACTAAGGCAAGGCAGGGCAATCTAAGGACCAGAGTGACATGATACACTTTCTTGGTCTTAGTGAGGACTCGAGCAGCAGCGTTCTGAATTAACTGCAACTGTCGGATGCATTTTTTTTTAGGGAGACCTGTGAAGACACCATTATAGTAGTCGGGTCTGCTGAAGATAAATGTATGGCCAGGTTTTTATAAATCCTGCTGAGACATAAGTCCTTTGACCCTTGATATATTCTCCAGGTGAAAGTAGGCCGACTTTGTAATTGTCTTAATGTAGCTGTTGAAATTTAGGTCTGAGTCCATGACTGCACCTAGATTTCTGGCTTGGTTTGTGGTTTTTAACATTATGGAGTGAAGCTGAGTGTATGTATATTTGTATGTCATCTACATAATGATGTAAGCCATTCTGAGCCATAATCTGAGCCAGTGGGAGCATGTAGATATTGAACAGAAGATGCCCCAGAATGGAGCCTTGGGAAACTCTGTGTCATTTTTGTCCGCTCAGATGTGTACTTACCTATAGACACAAAGTAGTCCCTGTCCTTTAAATAGGATTTAAACCAGTTTAGCACTGTGCCAGAAAGTCCCGCATAGTTTTCCAGTCGGTCTCGTAGTATGTTGTGGTCGACTGTGTCTAATGCACCACTGAGATGCAGTAATACTAGGACTGAAAATCTACCACTGTCTGTGTGGAAATGGATGTCATTGAAGACCTTAACAAGAGCAGTGTCGCAGTGCTGTGGTGTGGCCGAAATCCTTACTGGAAGACACTGGGATGGTTATTCAGTGCCAACAAGTTGCTCAGCTGTTGAAAAGCAGCTTTTTCAATGATTTTACCTAGAAATGACAGGTTTGATATGGGTCCATATTTTTTCATTACTGGCATATCTCGATGACTGCAGTTTTCAGGGCCTGTGGGAAGACACCTGAGAGAAGACATGAGTTTCAGGTCTCCAGAAGATCTGAGGCCATGCAGTTAGAAACAGTTTTGAAAAAAGCCTGTTGGCAGAGTATCGAGGCAGCAGGAGGAGGATTTCCAATGTTGTGTAATGTCTGCCAGGTTTTTAATGGTTGATCGGGGAAAATTGTGTCATACTACTTGAAATGATCTTAAGTGGAAACAAGGGCAACTCATATCCCGGACCTGATATGGAGGCACTGACTGCTTGTCCAATTCTCTGGATTTTGTCAGTGAAGAAGGAGGCAAATTCATTGCAGGCCCTGGTGGGTAGAAGTTCAGAGGCAACTGATTGTAGCAAACATGGCATGGGCATAATTGTTGTTTTGGGCGATGATGTCAGAGCCTTGCATTTTTCAGTGCCAAATTACAAATGTGAAATCTCTCTTTATAGATCTCATAATGAACCTGGAGATTTTTTTTTTTTTCACCACCTGCATTCAGCTTTCTGACGCTTTCTTTTTTCTATTTTGACCAACTTGTTCTTTCTCCATGGAGATCTTTTCTTACCAGAGACAACTTTCACCTTAGTGGGTGCAATGGCATCAATCACGCATGTAATTTTAGAACTGAAGTCATCCACAAGCTCGGAGGAGAAGGCCTGAATAATCACTGGTGTTTCCAATGATATCGCGTTTTGTGATTACCCCTGTCTGAACATTAGTGTGCACCGAGATAGCAGTAGGTGGCTTGTCGATGTTTAGGAATATCACTCGAGAAAAGGGAATTCAATTGAAGAGCCACATATTCGAAAGAAGCGACACCTCCATAATGCACCCGCTTGCATTGGAGGGAATCACGAAACAAAATGGCAACCCCACCTGCTTTCTTATGCACGCTAGCTGAAGTTGGGAGGGGTCGACTCAATAAGAAGAGCTGCACTGTTGTCTTGGTCCAACCAGGTTTCAGTTAAAAACATAACATTAAGCATATGCTTCTTGATAAAATCATTGATTAAAAATGTTTCTCCTGCTGAGGACCTGACATTTAATAAAGCCGAATTGAGTGAGTTAAAAACACTTTCTGCACGTTTTTTTTGCAACAGGCCGTAGCTGACAAGGAATGGATGCGTAATTTGATAGGTTTGGATGCTTCCTGTTTTTTTTTTTTTAATTTATTTATTTTTTTAAGCAGAGTCATTATTTCTATATGACTTATCACAGCAGGAACTGAGGAAACTTCCAGCACACTGGCTTGTGCTGGGGAAAAGTGTGTCATTAGGCTTGCAGCCTGGACCCAGCACATATCAGCTAGAGCTTGCCGTGTTTTGCAAACAGCTGGCTGCATGTGGCGTGCTCTTATCCGGTTGGGGAGGTCGGACTGGGCGTGGCTGTGGGTGCTGTTTGGGGGATTTTTGTTTTGGGGGAGAAAAGACGGGAGGCGGGCGGGGGAAGGCGCCGGGTGTGAGTTTAATCACGGCAGGGACGGGTTCATTCATCCGTCTGGAAAAATCCAAGTGGGGGAAGGCAGGAGGATGGATGGATGGAGGATGATATGGGTAAAGTTTAGGGAGTAGAAGGGCGTGGGTCCTCGGAGGTGGGTGTTGGTGAGGGGGATGGAGGCTCCTCCTCTCGGCTCAGATGTCTCCCATCAAAGCTCCTCTCAGGCAGGAGGCGAGATGGCTCCCACTTCAAGGTTTCTGACGTGCTGAGCCACCTCTTGTTTTGGTCCCTCTTGTCTCTTGTCATTGGGAACAGATGGGCGGCGTAAAATTTGTTGGAGGTGAAGAATTTTACTCCTGATTTGCTAAAGCAAAGCAAAAAAAAAAAGAAAAAAATCTGCAAACCTAGAAAAAAAGTTGAAATTGTCAATGAAACACTGATAAAGACCTCGGCATTCAGAGCGCTGACTGTGTTCAGCAGCTCACTGAGGTCATGTTTCAGCGTTTCAAGTTGTTTTTTTTAACAATATCATCAGCCCCGATATGGACAAGGATGGCTGACACAGTGGGATGTGCAGCCGCGATATGCAGGATTTTTTCTGTCGTGTCAGAGACCATGTCCTTGGGGAAAAAGAAAAAAAAAAAGAGTACTTTGATGTTTTTACTGCACATGCTTCTCGCATCTTTCGCAGCAAAGTCACCCACAATCAGAGTTTGAGGCCCGCTAGTTAGCTTTCCATTTTCCCTTTTACTTGGTGATTTACTCTCAGTCCCTGACCTGCTGTGGGAGGATGAGACGCTGGTCCGTGGAGGGTCCGTGGCGTGGAGCAAATCTGTTCCCCAGTTGCATTGTCGGTTGTTGGGGAGGTCAGTTGTGAGTTTTCCCCTTTCGCAGCGGTCCGCGGCTGTGTCCCACCAAGTGCAGGGGTTGAAGAGGCGCTCTCTGCCTGGATGATAGCGCAGGCCAGCCAGTCACATCACAAATCTCAGGGCGCTGGGCTCTGCCTGTTACTCGTCCTCCCGTCCTCCCGGAGAAATGATTTACTCTTAGGCTTCGCACCAAGACAGTTCCAGGGAGGACTACCACCTGAAGTTTTATTAGCCAATATACAGCCTCCCTTTCTGTTTCTTGGACGTCTTGTCAGTATTGTTGATGCTAATTAGCCCTGCGTTCGCATGATCCTGTCCGCTGTTTTGAGTCCATGCTAATGTGGTGTCATTCCCGCACAGTCCGTTCACCTCCACGTTCACTTCGAGCCAGTGAATTTTGGTTTCCGGCGCTGCAATCTTCCGCAGAAGAAGTTGTAAAAATGTTGAAATTTGTCAGCAGCCTAGTATATCTACACAAAATTACAGGCCCAGTGATTAATAAGGGTCCAGTGGCTGCTGCTCATAGTTACTCACCGAAAAAAAAAACAAAAAAACCCAACACTAATGTCAGCAGAAAAATGCAGAGGAGAGAGCAAGCAGCAAAGCGTCTGCCAAAGGGGGGCAAGAGAGGGAAGACCGCCTACTAAGACAACAAAAGCTACAGTCAAGTCACACTGGAGACACTGCTGCTGCTGTCAGTCCTGAAGTGGAAGGGGGAGACTGGACTGGAGTCCCCTCCCCCTTTAAATTGGCTCCTCAATCACCCGCAGCAGCCTCACCTGGAGAGAAGGAGCACAGATCACGAGTGACAGGATCAGCACAAACAGAGGGTGGGTGGGATGTAAAAGGCACCTTTAAATTGGTGGGGTTTTTTTTTTTTTTTTTTTTGGTGAGTAACTTTTTTCCCCCTTTTTTTATAAAATGCATTCCTCTTATTTTACGACGTATTTTTATGCTATTGATCTATTATTATTATGTTATTTCAATGCCTTTGTAAGGCACTTTGAATAATGGTACAATATAAATAAACCTGTCTTGCCCTTGCAGTCCGCATGATGCTTTCGATACGGGCGCCGCGCCGAGGCTGCGTGGAGGCCACCTTGGCAGATTGTGGATCTGGCGGAGTTGGCTACTCACCAGAAGTTTAACAAGGACCGCACAGAGATTATAAACAGATGTGAAGAATTCATGAACATAAAAAGCTCAATGTCCGTAATAATCGCCAAGGCGAGGAATTTCTGAGGAACTCCAGTAAACTTGGACTTAGAGACTTGGACTTTCTTTATTGTCATACAACAGGTACACAATTGTGAACACATCAAATGAAATGTTGCTTTGGCTCACATGAATGTATCTCAATATCTAGAATGTGCACAAAAGTTCAGGTATGGCTTCAAAGTGTTAAAAATTACTAAATATAAAACGTATGAAAGGGTAACGTAAATAACAACTATAATTATAGTAATAATAATGATAATAATGTGAAAAAAAATGATATTGCAGGTAGAGCTGGGGGTGTGTTGGGTGTTCATCTAAATGATGGCATAAGAAAAGTTTAAACATACCTCCTATATTACATGGGGGCGGTGTGGCTCAGGAACCGGAAGGTTACCAGAAGGTTACCGGTTCAATCCTCATCTCCAGGCAGAGACGGTGTCGAAGTGTCCTTGAGCAAGCTACTGAACCGCTGATTGCTCCTGGCGGGGGCAGGTCGCCATCAGCGTATGAATGTGCGGGTGAATGGGTGAAGGAGCCCATGGCAGTGTAAGTACCCTTTGAGTGCCGTCAAGGTGGAAACGCGCTATATAAATGCAAGTCCATCTGCCATTCCATTCACCGCGATACGTGTTCATCTGTGGTTGAAAGGCTGCCTCGACGGACGCTCCGCTTTATTTACGCGCGCGCACGGAAGGCGAAATAAGACCCACGCAGCGGCAGGAGCGACACCGACAACATGCAACATGAAAACTAACGGCCAAGCGACGCTTTGCAAGGAATCATTGTGAGGACGCGGCGTGTATGGAGTGTGTCCGCCATGCTTCTGCTTGTGCGCACCGCTTGCCATGCCCGCCTTTCATGATCAAGAGCAAAGAATAGTTATGCATTGCCAAATAATTGCAGTGTTGTTATATTACCATGTGTAAGAAAACCTCACTATATCATCTATTATGTATGCCATTATATCTTTATAAAAGAAAAAGCCTCGACTTCCTCCTCGTAGTATTTGAGAGACTTTCAGACAGTGTCGCTATAGTAACTGGGCCTGTATGGACACACGTAAGCGTGTTCATCCGCTCGGCATTTGCGGAACATGCAGTGGCGTTTGCCGCGATAGCCGGGCGACGCCCCCCCCCCCCGGGGGAAATGCACCGCAACGACTTAGAGCGCGCGCTGACGACGGCAGACACGTTTGAAAGGCAACCAGGAGGTGATTCATTCAAGTTGTGTAAAATTACACCCACGAAAGGAGACACCTCTCTCCCTCTGTCTCTCTCTCTCTCTCTCTTTTCTTTTTTCTCCATTGGAGCGTTCATTGAAGTCACGAAAACATGAAAGGCGAGTCGAAGGAAAGCAAAGCTCCCAGAGGAAATTCGCGAGGCAAGAGACATCGCTCCGCTTCAGTGTATCGCACAGGAAGACATCACACGCAGAGCACTGCTATATGTTGATCACTCAAGGGACATGAAAATGGGGGAAACAGACGCCGCTTTACTCACCTCTTAGTTCCGCTTTAAATACTAGTTGGATCAGTTTCCAAACATTTTGCCTAATCCCTCTGCAGCACTTTCTTTCTTTTCTTTTCTTTTCTTTTTTTTTTTTAATATAAAGTTGCACACACTCACGAGCTCACAGTGACCTTGTGTTCTCCGGTCCTGCGCTTTCTTCTCTTATCTCATTACTTTTCTGGGAGGTTCAGTCCGGGTGGCTGTCATGCTTTCATAAAAGCCTGTTGTTTCTGTTGTAATGAAACGGGGGTTTGACATTGAAATGCAAGTACAGCACGCTGGTTCCTGGCCTAAATTTTTCCACCACGGAAGTTTTGGTGGCTATTCTCAATTTGTATTTCAACCACATGCATTTGCGTGACAGCTTTCAGAACTGAAACCAGAGGATCTCCATCCCCCCCTGGTGGCTGGCTGCAGTAGAGGTGATAAATCCTGCCTCCTCCATGTCTTTATATATTTATCCCCAAAACTGTTTTTTTTTGTCACTTCAGAAAGATATTATTATTATTTTTTTTAATCAGACTGCTGTTTGTTCAAGTCTTCACTTTTCTGATAACTTTGGTTTTTATTACCTCTTTGATGAAAAAAGCGAAATAAAAAGCAGACAGGTTTACGGAATTCTCTTATAGAACAGTGTAAGAGAGGATACGCCACAGTAACCTTCCATAACTGTTTTTGGCTGGTAATTTGGTCACCGGTGCAAGACTGCAGCATCTGTATCCAGCATATTGCCCACAACATAACTAGCAGTACTTTAAGTCTATAAAACAGCTGTATCTGTCATTTTAAAGTTCATAAGAATTTTCTTGTAAGAGAGCGTTCATGTAGACTCCCGTTATGCAGTCGTCTAATCGACTGTTTGGAGATTTCCGATAACATTCCTAGAGATTAATCCAGCTAGCAACTGAAAACAGGACCACATTTCCGGTTGCTTCCAAGAAAATAACAAAAACAACAAACAAATAGTGATTTTTGTTATGAAAACAGGATGTAAAAGGAAAACGGCCCGGGCTGCTCTAAGACTGTGGGGAAAATTGGCGACATATATAGTGACATAAACATATACAGTGATGTATAAGAACTGAGTTGCATGACTGTGGAAAAGCTTACCGGTTCTTAGACGGTTTGCATGTTGAACTAAATCTGAACCACCACTGGAGCCGCTTCAGTGGAACAGAGGAAACAGTGAGCTGCGGGTTTCCTCCCGTGAACTTGTGTGTCAAAGCAGTCACACCATGAGCTGTGTGTGTGTGTGTGTGTATGTCTTCATGCAGCCGTATCCACCAGAGGCAAAGTGTGTGATAGCGCGAGAAGATTTCCAAACTCCACACACACCACCGCTTTGACAGTCTCATGACTCAGACACAACGCCACAGCGGCGGCTGTCATTTCTGCCACTGTCTCAGAAATCTGCAACGGTCTAGTTTTTTTTTTTTTCTTTCTTTCCCGAAACCTATGAAAACCTTCCACCAATGTACAATTGTGACAGAACATCATTTCAAGCACAGGCGAGCAGCCGAAAGCAACAAAGTGCAGTCTTGAGTCTTTGTGTGGAGGCGCGGCTTCTTTTTTTTTCCCCCTTCGGTTTCTGCGAGATGCTTCTCTCAGAAAAGCACGATTGGCTGCGATGAGCGACGCCGCCTTTCCCTTTCGTAACGTTCGACTGCACAGGCGCAAAATATCTGAAAACATATTGATGCAATTTGAGATACAATCTGAATACATTGACGCGCTTCACAAAAAGACCCGTTTGTATATTAGTCAGCCAACAACAAAGGCTCATCACATATTTAAGTCATTCTTTGAGTCTAAAAAGCATATCTATAATATTTTCTTTTATTCTTTTGAGATCATTTACTCTAACAAATCAGTCAATGGCAACTTTTCTACAGGTTAGTGAAGTTCAAAGCCCTATACAGAGCAAAATAGAAAAAAAAAAAGAAGGGCAGATTAAGACCATAAAAAAGCAAAAGCAGTTTGACTTCCAACACTTGTGTACTTGTGCAGCCTCCACAGGTTTTTAACCAATGCACACAGAAAATAAAGCACAAGGAAGATGATAGACCTGAAGAAGGCCACAAAACAGTTTGCGGAATTCTAAAAGTTTAAGAGTTCAAAACCAAATGCTTGCTGCAGATAAAAGTCCATTAAAATGAATGCATGAGTCAAAATAGTTAGATAAGAGTTATGCTAAAAAAAAACAACCTCATTTAAAGCAGATTTAAAATAAAGTTGTGAGGAAACAGAGATACGAATATACATTTAACAGGGCTGTGAAAGCTGATAAGTAAATAAATGAACTAAAATGAATGTTAATAAAGCTAGAGGTTAATGATATACACCCACAGGTCGGGGTTGGACCCCCATTTGTCTCAGTTTTTTTTGAGTGGCATAGATTCAACAAGGCGCTGGAATCATTCCTCAGAGATGTTGCCTCTTTTTGACGTGATAGCATCACACTGCTGCTGCAGATTTATCAGGGGCACATCCATGATGAGAATCCCCTGTTCCACCAGATCTCTCTATTTGATTGAGATCTGGTGCCTGCGGAGGCCATCTCGAGTGCAGCGAGCTCATCGGCGTGTTCAAGAAACCAGTTTGAGATGATTGGTGCTTCGTGACATGGTGCGTCATCCTGCTGGAAGAAGCCATCCGGATATGGTTACACTGTGGCCATAGGCAAAAAAGTGCCAGGAAAATATCCCCCTATCTTCCAATCTTCTTTTGTCCGATTTTGATGACCGTGTGCAAAATCAGTTTCCTGTTCTGAGATGACAGGAGCGGCACGCAGTGTGGTCTTCTGCTCCTGCTGTAACCCGTCTGCTTTAAGGGTCGACGTGTTCTGGGTTCAGAGAAGCTCTCCTACATACTTTGGTTGCAACAAGGGGTTATTTGAGTAACTGTTTCCTTTCTTGCCTTTCAACCGAAGCCAGTCTGGCAACCCTCCTTTGACCTGTGGCATCAGCAAGGTATTTTCCCCCAGACAACGGCTGCTCGCAGGATGTTTTCTCTTTGTCGGACCGTCCTCTGTAAACCCTCGAAATGGCATGCGCGTGAAAATCCCAGAAGATCAGAAGTTGCTGAAATATTCAGAGCGGTCCGTCTGGCACCGACAACCATGCAGTGTTCATAGTCAGTTAAATCCCCTTTCGTCCCCATTCTGATGCTCGGTTTGAACGTCAGCAGATCGTCTTGACCATGTCTACATGCCTAACTGCACTGAGTTGCCATGTGATTGGCTGATCGGATATCTGCATTAAAAAGAAGTAGAACAGTTGTATGTAAGAAAGTGGCTGGTGAGTGTATATGCTAGGGGTGGGGGGACAATTGATGTACCATAGTATGGCGTTAATTTATGCAGAGATATTGTATTGATGTGCAAATAAAGTATTGATCTTTAATTATATGAATTACAAAAGTTTATGGCAGGTATTTAGGTCAGTCTGTCTGTCTAGTCTGCATTATGGGGTCTTCAAATGTTCACCTGTTATTAATCAAACCCCGGGCTGAAGGTGAAAGTTTCACATTTAAGATTTTTAAGAGATTTTAGCACCTCCACTTGCTCTCAGATCAGATCGGCACACTGCTCCAGCGGTGAAAACGGCCTAACCAAACAAATTTGTTCTGGAGGACCTGAGAGGTGGTGGCAACACGTCTGACAGCCGTGTGTTTGGCATTTTTCATCATACCATCACCTCCTCGCCCTGCTCCGCCTGTGTCACGCCAACTGACTGGTTCGGTCTGCTGCTTCCCTTTGCAAGCACAGGTAACACCGGATGACAAACGCAAATGCCTCTCCTTAGACTCTGAAGTTCTGTTGTTCACCCCATGACCTGTGCTAAGTGGCATAATTCCAACCATCAAACAAGGTGGCACTCTTTGGTGTGAAGGAGAACGACATCCTGGGTCTGTGTCTCATGGTTTGGAGGCTTTTTCCACTGAGGTAGACTCTTGAAACACTCAAAGTAATTGAAGGGTTGCCAAAGGTTGCCTCTCAATGAAATCTTTATAGATGACAATTATTTGTAGTGGTTGAGAGCCCCAATAAATATACTTTTGGAACTCTACTACTGATGTCAAGCTTAGAGGACAAACCCGCTATTTCAACAAAGCATTTTAACAGCCCTCCCCCACAAACCCCTTGTTTCTTTTCTCCCATGTTCCTCTTGTTTTAATGCAGGAACCAGCGGGTATCATCCAGATAAGCCAATCTGATGGACAAAGCTGAACAAACTGCCCCAAACATCCGCCATTCCCCCATTCCAATCTGACTTTTGGCCTCCAACCATCACCGAGCCTTTCACGACTAACCCCTCCATCTTCATCACTTCTTCTCCTTGCCCCATACATACCTCACCTGAAAACCCCATCATGCTTTCACTCCTTGCCCTTCAACCCCTTTTATTTGCTCCATTCCTTACCCTGTGTCCCCTCATCCTTCCATTCCTTACTAATTGATTACCTTGTGTGGTGTCGTGTTGAATGTAGTGGAGAACTTGTCTGCATTGTCTTGTTTCAGTAGAACCTGACCTCCAACTGTCACATCCGAGTGTTTTGCTGTGCCCTTGTTGTCCATGTAGATTTTAGACTTTGCTTTTCTTTCCACATCTGTGTCTCTGGTTTCCAGATCTTTTTGTGGTGTTGTTATATCTGGGAACTTTCCTCTGATTTTCCTTGGGTATGCGGCCAGGCGCAAGCTTGGCTCAGGGAGGACGCCCCTGCCATGCAAAGCCTTCTGCACTTTTGGATGATAACATCATATCCTGTGTTTTACAAATCTGAGCATCTGGATCAACCATTGATCAGCTGGCAACTAGGGAAAGACCTGGTGACAGCCTGTGGTGGGAGGGATGCAGCACTGTAGTGCACGTGTGCCCCATCACTGGCTACTAAAGTCAAAAGGAAAAAATACCCCCAGAGTCAGCGAGAGCGGGGGAGGATGATGACTCACAGTTGGAGCAGCTTGGTCGAACTGCAGTGGAGAAACTGGAGAGATTGGGAGATCTCATCTACAGCTACAGAGCTGAGCGCTTCAGAGTCACAGACAAGAGGAGGGGTACATCATCTATCCCTTCTAAGTCCAGGAGACAGCAGGAAATAGAGCGACTGGTCAAGGAACGAAGGCAGCTGAAGAAACTCCACTGTTTCTTCAGCTGCCTTCACTGCCTTCGCTGCTGAAGGCTTCAGAGGAGGAGAAGGAGGGCATAAATGTGTTGCAGGCAGTAATTAAGATCCGGTTATCTGCACTGAGGAGAGCTGAAAACCTGAGAAAGAGGCACAAAAAGAAAGAACAGGCAAGAGCTAACTTCTTCAAAGACCCTTTCAAGTTTGTGAAAGTTCTGTTCACGAAGGAGAAAAGTGGCAATCTCCAAACAACAAAGGAATGCCTCGAAGCCCACCTGTCACAAACAGCCGTCGTCACGAACAGGTCACGCTTCCACATGACATGCCACCATTACCTCCACCAAAGCATCACCTAGATGTCAGCCCTCCCAAGTGGAGTGAAGTTGAATGAACTGTACGTCGAGCAAGAGCAGCATCCTTCCCTGGTCTCAACAGGGTACCGTACAAACTCTATAAGTATGCACCAGATGTCCTGCGTTTCCAGTGGCGACTGATGATGATATGGCTGATATGATGAATGGACAATCCCAACAGTCTGGCAGAGGGCAGGGAGCATCCGAAGGACTCTACTGACATCAGTCAATTTTGCCCAATCAGTCTCCTGAACGTAGAGGGTAAAATCCCAGAGGCTATCACAGCCCTCGTCTAGAATTACTTTCAAGATGTGCAGATGTGTCTGTCAACAGCAGAGTATACCACAGATTGGCAACACCCGGAAGTGGGCACCGTGACAGGATGCACCGTTTCCCCGCTAGCCTTCACCATGGCCATGGAGGTAATCATCTGTGCATCTCGGTGGGTGGTGGGAGGAGAGCAGCTAACACCAGGCTTGCGGCTCCCTCCCATTAGAGCATACATGGATGATATGACCACTCTCACTTCAACCATTCCCTGCGCAAGGTGACTGCTGAGGAAGTTGCAGGAGAACATTGAGTGGGCCCGGATGAAGTTTAAGTGGAGCAAGTCCAGGAGCCTGTCAGTTGTCAAAGAGAAGCTTTCTGACCAGCGCTTTTACATCGGTGAAGAGCCCATACCAACTATGGCAGAGAAGCCAATCAAGAGCCTCGGGCGTTGGTACGATGCAACCCTCAAGGACACAGTCCAAGTGGAACAGCTCAGACAGGACACCGTCAGTGGTCTTCAAAGCATCAAGAAGACAATTCTCCCTGGCAGGCTAAAGCTCTGTTGTCTTCAGGTTGGTCTCCTACCTCGGCTGATGTAGCCTCTGAACGTCTACGAGGTACCGATTTCAAAGGTTGACAAGCTCCTTTGCCAGGATATGGTTAGGTGTTCCCAGGTGCCTTAGCAACATAGTGCTGAATGGGACAGGCATCCTGGAGCTTCCTCTGTCCAGCCTCAGAGAGGAGTACAAGAGAACCAAAGTCAGGCTGGAGTTGATGCCGACAGAATCTCGAGACCCCTGTGTAGCTAAAACCGCTTCCACTCTTGCACCCAGGAGGAAGTGGACTCCAGCTGCAGCTACACTCCTGGCCAAGTCAGTCCTTAAGCACTGGGATATTGTTGGCGCTGTGCAAAGGGGAAGAGGAGGTCTTGGTCTCGGAGAGAGTGAACCATCCTGGTACAGGACATCTCCAGCTCAGCGGCGAGGTCTTGTGGTTGAGGAGGTACGCATAGAAGAGCAGGCTGTACAATGCGCAAAAGCTGTCTCACAAGGAAAGCAAGGACAATGGATGTGTTGTTAGGATGTGGAGAAGCGAAAGCTCTCTTGGAAGGAGCTATGGGACATGGAAGCTTTTAGAAACAGCTTCATTCTGCGGGCCACCTATGATGTCTTACCATCACCACAGAATCTCAACCAGTGGTACGGTGAAGACCCTAAATGCCCCTTTGTCCATCTCCACCCAACTTGAAGCACATCCTAGTCGCCTGCAAGACAAGCCTTACACAAGGCCGCTATACCTGGCGGCACAATCAAGTGCTAAAGTGTCTAGCAGCGGCGCTGGAGAGTAGACGGACGGTCGTCAACGCCCTGCCTTCACCTTCCTCCCTGTCTGCATCTTCTGGACAGTTCATTCGTGAGGGGGAGAAGCCACAAAGACCCGCCAACCGAAATCAGAGTCCGGACAGCTGGGAGCAGCACAAGACTGGAGGCTCCTAGTCGACCCAGAGCAGAGACTCTGCTTCCCAGCAGAGATCGCCACAACCAATCTCAGGCCAAATCTCGTGTTGTGGTCCCGTTCCATCCGAAGTGTTTACATCATCAAGCTCACAGTGCACTGAGAGGATAACGTCGGCGAGGCCTATGAGTGCAAGAAGCTTTGGTATGCTGAGCTAGCAGCAGATGCTGAACAACGGGGGTGGAAGGCCACAGTTCGTCCCGTAGAGTTGTGCTGCAGAGGCTTCATGCGCAGGGCAGTTCCCAGTCTCCTTAAGGACAAGGGAATCCGAGGCCAGGCCCAACGGCAAACCATCAAAGCGCCGTCCAGTGCTGCTGAAAAGGCAGGCCAGTGGCTCTGGATCAGGAGGAGAAACAGCAGCTGGACTTCAAAATGACACCTAAACCCAAGACGACATCTAGAAGGGGGCAAGGAAGAGGGGGGCATACCTGGGACGCCAGGTGATGCTGCTGAACCCTCTTGAGGTGTCGTGGGCCTAGTCAGCGAAACACCCAGGATGGAGGGCGCCCACCTGACGACCCCGATGAAACCCTTAGCCCCTTCCACCCAACCCTGAGAAGTCATCCTCACCCACGGTTTTCAGAGAATAGACAAGGATTGTAACACCTAGGCCCATTTAGGTATGCGGCCAGGCGCAATTTTGGCTTAGGGCGGAGGACACCCCTGCCATGCAAAGTCTTCTGCACTTTTGGATGATAACATCATATCCTGTGTTTTACAAATCTTGAAGAGCAGCTAAGGATTAAAACTGGATTTGTTTCAACATTAAAACTTGTTCTCAACTAGGGCTGCAGCTATTGATTATTTAGTAATCGAGTATTCTATCAATTGGCTGAGTAATCAGATGAGAAATACTTTGCTGAAGTGCAAGAATAGAAAAGGCTTTCTGAAAATGAACAACTACCTGGTTTCCTTTTTAAAATGCAATTTTTATTGCAATTTTGTGCTTAAAGTTAATGGAAATGCGCCAACAAATAAAAATTTATAAATAAATAAAATAAAAGCAAAGCTCTAGTTTAGTGATGTCATAATGAGCCTTGACAGAGAGGCAGTGTATACATTTTTTAATCAATTTTGCTGCTGTTATTTTGGTGCTACTGATACAAAAAGTAAACAAAAACACTCAAATGTGTTATTTGGTCTATGAAACAGTGAAAAATGTTGATCACTATTTCCCAAAGCCGAAGAAGACATCCTCAAACCAACAGTCCACTACCCAAAGATCTTTCCTGTCATAGACTAGAGAAACCAGAAAATATTCAAATAAGGGGCTGAAAACAGAGAATTTGGACTTTTTCTTCTTAAAAAGTCTCAAAATGATTTGTTGATTATCAAAATAGTTGTCGATTAATTCAGTAGTCGATTAGTCATTGATTAATCATTGCAGCCCTAATTTTATTATCGAATTTTTTATTTCTAAACTCTAGTTTTTTGTATGATTTTAGTCTTTATTTTTCTTACACCTACATATGACATATTTAAATTTATTTTGTAATCAAATTCAAGGTTTTGTTTGCCAGTGTTCCATTTCATCTGTTTTATGTCAACAATTACACAGAAAGGCTGTAAAAAAAAACAAAAAAAACAAACAAAAACAAACTGGCTTACTTCTCTCAAGTTCTGTTAACAAATTTGGAAAAATCAAAATGTGCAGTTCTTTCATGAAACAATGCCACAGATGGCACATTTTTCTCAGGCACATGTACTGTAATCGGCATGCTAACTGCAGAATTGTCCACCAGACCTGTTGCGTATTAACTAAATGTTAATTTCTCTACCACAAACTGCCTCCAACATCATTTCCAAGGATATGGCAGAATATCCAACCAGCCTGACAACTGCAACACCACCTAACCACATAACCAAGCCAGCCCAAGACTGCTCCAGTGGACGCCTTCACCTGACAGGTCATCTGACCTTCAGCTACATAGACAGCAGAGGCCTAAAGGTTGAGAGGCGGGCTTGGTACAGAAAGGTTGCCGGTTCAATTCCCTGTACTGGCAGGAGTGTGGAGCGGGTGAAGGACAGTGTTTCCCTCACCCTCAGCTAAAGTGCCCTTGAGCAAGGCACTTAACCCCATAAATGCTCCCCGGGCTCTGTAGCCATGGCAGCCCACTGCTCCTGTGTGTGTACCAACTATGCATGTAGTGTGTGTGCACTAATGGATGGCTCAAATGCAGAGAATTAATTTCCCCATTTGGGATTATTGAAGTACAATAAAATAAAAATAAAAAAAATAGACGGCTGACAACTGCTGAATTTCCACACAGACCACCTATGTGAAGCTCCTACAAGAGGTCATCAGCTTCCATGGGGTTTTAACCTGACTACAATATGTTGTCATTCCTAACTTGATCATGAAAATTCTCACATTCAATGGTGTGCTGTACTTTGGAACAGTATTCTATTCACGGAAGAATCCCAGTTTACTGCAGTGTATCGGGTTTGTGAATACAGTTCTGGCTGGCTTGACCAACTGCGATGCATATTTGGACGATTCAGTTGTAAAAACACTTGAACAGGTATTCACCCGGCTGGCTGAGGCATCCCTCATGTTAAACTTGGCCAAATGTGAATTTGGGAATTCTACTGCCACTTATTTAGGGAAGTTGTTGTTATCCAAATTTGGGGTGGAGGAGTGAGGCATTTTTCATGATTTTTGATAAATTAATTTCAATTGTGTCTGTAAAAAGTGCTGATGCCTGAAAAGTGCTTCATTAATAAAAATATTGTATTATACATTAAGTAAACATATGTCTGTCACTGAGTTATTAATGAACACTAAATCAAACTTGACTGGGTTAACATTTCACCTTCACAGGCTGTTTTTAAATATAAATGTGCATCATCTACATACGTACTGTACGTATCAATATCTCTACATCTGGATTAAAATGGAGGCTCTGCTTTTTATGTATATGTTGCCATGATGAATGTTAGTATCAGAGTTTCATTGATTATTTCATTGAACACACACAAGCTTCACCTGAAGTGATATACTCCCAGTTGACTGAACTGCTGCTTTATTGAAAACTCTGGAGCCTAATTTCTAACTGTACATTTTTTTCTCTGCTCTCCTAAAAAGCCAAACATACTGTTTCACTTCTTCATTCAATCCATACAAAAGTGCAAATTTGGAGAGGTTTACGCAATATTTAATTGATCGACTAACTCGTGGTCCATCCACTACTATTGCTACTTGGTCTCTGTCTCAAAATGCCTTCTGTTGACCAGGCAGAGAACACAACCTGGTCATGGTCCTGTTCTCTATTGCTTTTCTTTACCTTGACGTCTGGGAACTTGGTGAGCGCCACGTCAGCTATGGTGGGATGAAGGGCTGGGAGCTCCCCATACAAGTTTGGAAAACAGACAAGAGATCCCAGCAGGATCTGGGCTTCCACTCTTGGAGCCTAGGAAAGAGGAAGCAGAAAATGTAGGGAAGAAAAATAAAGGAAGTGGGAAAAGTTTGTTACCTTACAGATATTTTTTCTTCTGTTTGGTAGAAATTGTATAACATGTCTATTGGCCAGAGCTTCTTGTAAGCATGTTTGCACTAAACAACATTGTGTTTGTGTGTGTACATTCGTGTATGCTTGCGTGTCTGTATTCGTACATTGAGTGATGAGCAGGAGGTGACTCTAGAAGCTGCAACAATGAAGTCCAGAATCAACATGGTGGCTCCAGGTAGACCGATACTGAAGAACCTGGGACTGCAGTGCTTGATGATAGTGTTCACTATGTCCTAAATTGGAAAAAAATTAATAAATTAACACCGCAGTAGCCATAGCAGGCACACGTAGAGCATATCTGCACTTAATAATTAAAAAGCCTTTGCCCCGCTCATTTTCCACAGCAACAGGGTCTGACTGATAAAATTTTATACATCAAGAGCAAACTATACACCTCAAATTTCTATTTATGAACAAACATTATTCATGTATCTTTTAGGTGTTAAACCAGACTCATGAAAAACACTCTTGCGTGCACCCTACCTGGTCTTGGTGCAACAGTCCTTGGTGCATGATGTTGTAGAAGTGAGTCAGAAAGTCTGTGTTTGGGGAAACATCTTGCCGTCTCTTCATAATCCTGCAGATCAGCTTATAGGCATGAAGCTTGCCCTGTTTGTAACGCTCTGTCAGCATGGTGGCCTGGTAGAAAATGAGCACACAAACACAAACATGTATCATTCTCATAAACACATAAATAATCAAATTAATTAAATAGCTTGATAGTGGAGGCCTCCGTGTCTTACATTTACTGGGCTGACAAACTCCAGCCCATTCAAAATGAGGCAACCGGAGAATGAACCACACAGACAAGGTTGGAACACAGAGAAAAACAGATTTGATGATAAAATAAAATAATTGTTTTGGAATTTATGAATGGCTCAATTCCTTCCGATGTTTTTGACAGGCTAACGGAGTTCACGCAGAAATCTGAACTTTTTGAGAGACTCATTATGATGATGATGCCAGAGAACAGATTAAGGTTTTATCTAGAATGAATGCACCCCGCTCGGTTGAGTATTTGCTCTGACAGCAAGCCAGACTCTTTGATGTTACTATCACTTTGGAGGGATTTTGGGTCTGAGATTGAGTGATGGCCCAGTCCTTTAGTTCCCAGGTTTGGACATTGCTGCCACCCACCGTTTACAAAGAACAATACATTTGGTCTTTGCAGACTGAAATCACATGTTTATTTGCATATGGAGCAGGAAAGTGAGCTCCGATCAATAGTGGTCACTGTAGAGATGTGGAGACATACGCTTATGCCAGGTGTGACCTCATTCATTTATTGATGTCTATTTGTGATTGGAAAACTACAAACACGTGAATGTAGGTGTAAATTCCATGAATATTTGAGGTCCTATTGCCACACCCATTGCTCAGTCAAACTTACCTTGAAGAGCCAGGGAGTGAGGATTCTCAGAGGGGGAATCAGAATGGGGGGTGGGGGAGAAGACTGGTTGTCGTGAGAAATTCCCAAATTATCTCTGATCTGAAAAAAAAAAAATAGTGCCATTTATACCAATACAGACTTTAGAGGAAGTGCTGTGTATTAGTTGAAAGCATCAATACACACCTTTGCAAGATTTTGCCAGAGTTCACACAGGTAATCAAAGACCTGAGCATGGATCTCTGGGTCTTTGATGGTATTCACATCACCAAGGATACCCAGCATCCTCCGCCACATTACTGTGGCAACATCTGCATGCCATCCAGTTAGAGAGCCACCAGCCATCACACTGCAGTCCTCTCCATGGAAGTCACTGGTTTCTAAGAAAGAAGAAAAACAGAGACAAGCCACTAAGTCAGTTGGAGAGAATAATGTAGAACCATCTATCGGTGTGTGCAAGAGGTTTACCCAGGTCATCAGGAGTCTGTAGGACAGAGTTATGGAGCTTCTGGTCCAGCTGTAGCTGTGTATGTGAGTGTGTGCGATCGGTATGGTCTGCTGTCAATGTGGCAGGGGAAGGGGTCTGAGAACGAGAGCCACCAAGGGAGTGCATGGGAGATGCACTCTCAGAACCTAGAAATAACAAGATACATTCAAATAGGAGACCAGACATATAAAGCAACAACTCCTGGATAATACTGTAATGTGTTTTACCGACAGGCCCAAAAACTAGGTTCAGATTAGAAACTAGCTAATCTGGTCGGGCAAAAGGTGACCTGTGTATCGAATTTAAAAGTAAATAACAGGAACAGAGCAGCCAATATCCACACAAGGCAACAATAATTACTCAGTTGTGAATGAGTGTTTTACATCCGTACACATCAATACATATTACATTTCACATAAAAATAATACATTGTGCAACTACCTTCATGGTGTAAAACCTTGGGACAATGTGCAGATTATTACAGCTACAGAAGTACAGAACAATTTCATGATGTACAAACCAGTAACAGTGACAGTGTGGCTAAGGCTGCTGGTCTCTGAGTCAATGTGAATAGTCGTCAAACTTGCTACTTCGTGTTCTTCATAGGTAATGCCGCCTCCAAGGCTGTCCTGGTCGAGCGAGCTGCCTCGACCTCTTCCTCCAGATCCAGGTCCACCTCGGCATGGTTCTGAATTGAATGTAAAATCTATAAAAAGGCAATGCTGATTATGAACAACATTTTGGGTTTCAGTGATAAAAATTCCAACAAGACTATCCCAAGACTTTTGCATGAGCAGCGTTTTCACACTGATGCAAGTCAGGAGTCACAGGACACACGTTTCACCAGTTTTCCCTGTATGTTTACACTAACATACTAAAATACTGTGGAATTCTACAGTAAAAATTAAATTTCATATCCAGAATATTTAGGTGCTGTCAATTAAACTGGAGAAATGAAGCCCCTGGTCAACAGTTGTAATATTACTTAATATCTCGGCTGCATGATTAATCAAAATAAGACTGCGATCTTGGTTCATGTCTCTTTAAACTCTTTATAATGTGACAATAATTCTGCCTGTCTGTATTTGTGTTTGAAAGCAGATTAATACTGCAGTAATCAGTAATCATACATGAAGGCGGCAGTCTGACATGAATGATGCCGTGAGAATCTTTGAAGATCACTTGGACTGAAGCAACTCTTAACTGCTGGAGGTCGGAGTTTGTGAGAGCATCTCTCTTTAAAATGTTATTAGGCATTAAGGGGTTTTTAAGTGACAGCTGGCTGCACGTGAGCTTTGTATTCCAATTTTTTGACAACTGTAATATACAGAGGAAAATAATGCAAAAGTGTTCCAAAGAGTAGATGATACGCTTGGCTGATTATGTTTGCACCGCTAATACCCCAACCCCCGACTGACATTTTTTGCATGAAAACAAAACGAAAACAGAACAACTACAAAATTTCTCAATTTGCTCCCTTAATGTTTAGTCTAATAGGGATTGGTAAACATTTTCAGATATAAATAAAAAACATCAAATGTCCCTTACTATTAAACTTGCAAGTGGAATACTGAAATGCATTAAATGAGTCCGACTGGCTGTCAGAACTGATGACATCAGAGCCACTGGCACTCGCAGGTGATGTCCACTCTGATGGAACACCTGGATCATCTATAGGCCTTAAGTCATCTGAAGGTCGGGACCCAGGACTTTGGCCAGCCTCCAGGAGTTCCGGCAGGTCTTGAGGAACTTCTAGACTTCCTGGGCTGCTGCCACGGCGACCCTGTGTATCAAGGCAACAGCAGCAGTTGAGTATGCCATACGTGCAGTGGTTTAAGGAGCATGGAAACAAAAAGTGTGTGTGTACACATCAAAGCCACATGCTAAATTGGTTTAACTTCCTCAAAAAAAATCACAATGACCAACTTATATAAAAAGATAAAACTAAAAAATGTAGTGCCTAAGACTTGAACAGCAACGCAATCACCAACAAAGGACATTCATGACACTGCAACTACGTGCCCATCAAGTTTTTAACAATTAACAGTAATTTATCAAATATCTTTTTGAGTTCATCATATTTTTCAACTTTGTTTGCTTTTCAGTTGAATTACAGTCAATTTCCATAAATAATTTAAAACAGCCTTGATCATGTTTTTGTGATAATAACACAGGTCTTCACTCAACATGTAACTATTACATTTCTGACAGAACATAATTGTAGTTACATAATTGTGAGACGATGCACAGAAATGCTTTGATAAACAACACTGAGCTGGACGATTCATTGTTGATTTACACATAGAACAAACTTACTCAGAAAAGGGAGTGACAGAGGGAGGGATGTGAGCCCGTCTGAAATAACTAAAACAACTGACTACATGTAGAATAGAAAGCAGGGGACCAGAGAAATTAAACATTTTAAAGCGACAAAAGCTAACACCGGTTTCAACAATGGTTTTATTCCACTGTAACTCCACACTTCCGTATATGTGTGTGTGCGCGTGCGTGCGTGCGTGCGTGCGTGCGCGTTTTACTGACCACTGTTCCTTTGGCCCGCAGTCTCTCCTGAATGAACTCATCCATGAGATCAGAAAAATTTGGGTTGCTGCTTCCAACATCACTGGAGACTGGACGGGCCTTCTGGACCACCTCCTCTTTGTTGGCTGCACACACACAAAAGAACATGACGTACATAGAGAAAGAAACATGACACAATCAAAGATAGAAATAGACACCTGTGCGCATACGCACACTCACAAGGGGGTGAATCAATGCACCGGACGGATGACGAATGTAAACTCTCAAATAGACAAAAAAAAAATGCGAAAACGCATAGTGGTTGACAATGAAAGAGCCAAACCTCCCTCGACAGCTCAAAATGTGACTTTTGAGATATTAAATATTCATATCTTAAGAATACCATTTATAAGATAACTGTGTAATTCAATGTTGGCTTGCCAACATAGTCCATTAACAAACTGTACCGTCTAGTTTATGTGCTTTTATAGATAAAGTGACACTCTCCCTATCACAGTCAGAATATAAGTATGGACATAACCATTGTGATGCCACCAATTCTTTTAAAGCCTTAGCTTCGACATTGATATCTTGACCTTTTGTGAGTGAAGTAGACGATATAAAGATGAGAGGATTGCCGAGTAGAAGAGCAAGAGGTGGCTCTCACTGAAACACAGGCAGGTTGAAAATTATGCTGTATTGAGGGGGACTTGAAACTAACAAATGAGACCAGCTAGTCATACTTAAAATGATTACTGAGAATCAGGAGAGATGTTGGATCATTTTCCCATAGCCTTCAAAACAATAAGATTTCTCTTTGTAACTACTAAATGTGGCTTAGAAAAAAAATGCAAGTTTAAAGCACTTGTGCATTGGCTTCACTTTTCAGACATACCAAAGCTCTATCCATCTTTTATACAGTTTATGATCCCAACATAACTCCTGTGACAGCATAGAAAGCTGTGGAAAATTTCCATGACACCGGTTGATAGTTAAGGGGTCAGATGTTATATCAAAATTTCACAAAATACAAAAAACAAATTGGTGTATATCTGTCTGAATTGTAAGTGCAGTCCTGATGTGTGTGCACTAAAGACCTTTCAGGTCACAAAAGACTTAAAATAAAAAAGGCCACAACACAGCAGGCAAACCCACCGGAGAAGCAATGCAGGAGTTAATTCTCACCATGCATAAAGCGAAGGTTTCACATTGTTAGTTCCTAAAAGCCAGGACACCACAGGCCCAGTGTAGTTTTGTTATTATAGGTTATGATGTTATTAGGTTAGAGGTGTTTACGCTCTATAAATAAATGCTGACATTTCTGCATATTAATGAATAAGTTTCATATTACAACTACAGCATGCCAGGACTGGCAGTATTGTTCAACCAAAAGTAGCACAGAAGAAATGCTAAGCAATGATGTTTGCTGACATTCCACTTCGGCCACACAGTAGTCCCCCGCTTATATGCTTGCAAACTCCTACTGTGGCAGATCTGTGTACTTAAAAACTGCGTGTTCCTTATGTGCTAATCAACCGGCAATAGCTTATTCAATTACCTGCATTGTTAGTTGTGTATTCAACTAACTAGGCTGTTAGACTGCCAATCTACTAATCTTCCAAAACACTGGCATAAGAACTAAGAAACACCTTTATTTAGCACTCATCCGAAGCACCAGTATCAAACGCCAGCCTGATTTGCTGAGCTGCATGTGTGACTCAACTCTTCTGGATATACAATGATTGATAATCTTCCCAGACTCCCTCAGGTTCTACACTGCAACATGGCATATTTTGTAGCTCAGCAAAATAGGCTGCTATGACGATTCTACAATTCATTTAGCAGGCGCTTTTATCTAAAGCAACATACATCTGTGACACATTCATACACTGAATGCCGGACGCTGCCATGCAAGAGGCCTCTGCCAGGCGGAGGCAGCCTGTTCACCAATCAGGGGTTCAGCATCTTGCTTAAGGACACTTGGACACACTCTCTCCTGGAGCTGAGGATCGAAACCAGTCAACTTCCGATTACTAAACGGCCATTCTACCAATTGAGCAATGGCTCCCCCTATGGGAGGATGCAAACTTCACCACAGCTGAATCAGCAGCACCAGTAGCGAACGCCGTGCTCCAAGTAAAATCGCTTGTCAAAAAAGAAAACTACAGGCCATATTAATCCCCCTTTGTCATGGACAGTCCCAACGTGGTTTGAGTAAACTCATTCAATTCAGCTGCAAACAGTCATGCAATTTTTCGGTGCAATGAAAAGCTGTGGATGGTTCTGCTTAAACAAAAGGTCCTCGTATGCTCATGGAACAAGGGTTTAGCAGTCACACAGTTAAACTCATTTAAGAGCTAAAGAACCAGGCAGGCCACCATTTCTGGTTTTAGTTTGTGTAGAGTACCAATCCATCGGGATTGTCATAGCAGTATTGTTGATCAACGTCAGAATATTATTTCATTAGCTAACTTTCATTAGAGCAAATTTTGGCACTAAACTACTGTAAATTCCATGCATTTAGCAGACAGGAAAACAAAAACTATGACATTAAAGAAATTAGCAAGCAACACAATTGACTAAGGAGAAAAAGGGCGTGCAACTGTAATTCCACATCAAGACCGATTGAGATGATGCACTGTGCTCATATTCTGCATCAAAGCCTTAAGATAAAATCATTTATCTAGCATTCTTAAGTCAGCTGTTGCAGTAATTACAATGAACAGGAAATAGCATTTGTGACTAAGTAACCATCATGTTTGATTGATCCAATGGCAGTGCACAAAGAAAATGACCATCAAAGAAGGCTGATATCAAAGTGAAAACTATCCATTCAATTGTAATGTGTATGCCACCATTATAAGCATAGCCATTTCATAAAGAGTAATACTGCATTCTAGTGGTGTGGAGATGAACTACAACATTTTTTTTTTTTTTTACAAAATAAAATAATTTGTCTCAGATTTACCTTTATAAATTCAAACTCACAAATAAATAACTATTTCTAAATGTAAAAATACAAAGCTTTGAAGATACCACAAAACATTTATGGATTTAATGTGGGGTTGCCATTATTCTCTACTTTCTTTCTTTTTTTTTTAAATTTGCTGGACTGTTGTTTCCGTCTATGCAGCTGTGATGGGCTGGAGTCCAGGATGGAGGCTAGGGAGGCACGAGGAGGCCGCATGCAACATCACAGGAGGGTGGGTGGGGAGGCGGGGGGGCAATGGGGGTTATTGAAATCCCACATCCCTTAGAAGGAAGAAAACAGGAGGAAGGTGAGCACTTGAGGTAGGGGAAGAAGTGGGAAATTATGGGAGGGGGGTCTTCAAGAGGGGGCAGGCTGGAGGAGGGGCTACGTTCAAGAGGACACACATCAACAGGGAGTTTGAATTTCAGTCCAGCAGCAAGGTGATGAGTTTCAGCCAAAAAGTATCATTCCATTGTAACAAACCAGTTAAAACAGCCAAAAAGGAAAAGATAGTTGTCGGTGTTTGTGTTTTGTGAGTATTTGTCTTTTCCACAGTTGTTTCTGTACTTTACTGGTGCTGTGCTCTTTGTGAGCTCTCCGTCCGTTGCAATCCTCACCTGGCGTGGTCGTCTTTCGTCCAAAGTAGCCCAGAACATGGGAGTAGAGGTCTCTGAGCGACGCATCACCTGTAGCAGCCCGGCCTTGCCGCTGGGGTGATGAACCTTGGGATGACCCCTGACCTCGTGGCCGGGGCTTGGAGGACAGGGCATGAACCACAGTCTTATAAACACCACCAAGAAGAGCTCCCTGGTGTCGTGAGGCAGTACTGCCTGGCTCTTGGGAGCGGGAGCGGGAGGCTGGAGATCGCAATGCGGAGCGTCCCAAACGACCTCGCATCCCTGCTGACACACCAGAGGAACCTGGACTACTTGATGAGACCTCCGATTGACCCTCAGGCCCCAGATTACATCCCACACCGGATTCAGGATGCTGTTGTTTATCCTTGTCCCCTGCTCCAATTACAACCCTGTTTTCCGGGCCTCCAGTGCCTCCTGCCTTGCTGTTATCGATCGCAGTTGCAGAGCCGAATCTCTCCTGTGCCCCTGCTTTATGGCTAATTCCAGCTACAGAGCCAAACTTACCTGCAGCCCCTGCTCCCGGCTTCCCTCCTGACCCAACCCCAGCTCCAGCCACTGGCCTCTCTCCTGCTGAGTGGCTATGAGTGTGGAAGTGACTGAGGCGGCGCAGCCTGGCTTTCCAGTGGGCTTCTTTACTCTCAAGCGGGTTATGGAACTGGACGGACTCAGTCGAGGGTCTGAAGCTAACGTGGACACCCCCAGAATGGTGCTTCTTCGTGCTACTACGAGATATTTTGGGCTTGGTTGAGTCTAAAGTTTGGGGCGATTGATGTGGTTCAGTTCCCAGTTCTGCAGTGTTAGTATCTTGTCTTATTGCACATGGCCTATCACTTGCAGCTGCTTCTTCATCATTCTTTCTTTCTTCAGCTGCTGCTGCTTCTCTCCACACATCAAGTTTTCCTTCCCACCCTACTCCTCTTCCTGTATTTCCTCCACCAACTTTCCTTTTCTCCTTCTCTCCGAAGTGTTTTCCTACGCTACCACTTCCCCTCGAATGAGGTGATGGCCACTGACACTGCAACTCCAGACACTCGTAGATGCTCCGCTGCTCTACCTCATTCTCCTCTGTGGAAATAACACTGCTGTGTCTGACCAATCTACTTACCTGCCTGTCCCCTTTACAAATCTGTCTCTCTTCCCTTACAATATTTCCTGCCTCCCCTGAGCGTTCTGATTGTGCTCTAGCCACTCCAGTTTGAGCTGGCATTTCTGCAGTTTCAACATTGTTTTCTAAGGCATGGCCATGAGTATCCCCCTCTCCTGCCTCTTCCCCCTTCTTCTCACCTCCTTTGTCTGTGAAGTAATCCTTAATAGAGGAGAATAAATCGTCCTCCTCTACTAAAGCCCCCATTTCACTATCCTCTACATCCATCTCCTTTTCAGATGAAAAGGTGAAGGCAGAATCCCAGTCACTAACCCAGTCAGAGCTAGAGTCTCGGCTCTGAGAGCCAATCTGGTGCCAGAGCTGGTCATATTCACTACCATCACATTGTCCCTCTGAAGTAGAAGACACAACACCATTGGAGAAAGTAAAAGGGGTGGGAGAGGGGAGGTGAGAGGGGTGTGGGAATGGTTCTGCTGTGTGGCTAGCGGCTGCAAGTAAGAAAGTAACTGTGGATTGGTGGTGCTTGGGGTTTGGGATTGAACTTGGATCCCTCTGTGGGTCTTCACCTTTGACCCGCTCAGCGATGAAGGGCTCCATGATGTCAGAAGCACTGCTGCTCCTTGCGAGCAATGAGGGGGTCGGGTGATCCAGATCACAAGACCCTCCCTGGAACACCTCCGAGCAGGAAGTGGGAGGGGCCTCATCACTTTGGGAGGAGTGGCGCATCCGAGATGTGCGTGATGTCAGCGTGATCGGTGGGTCCTCAAGATCTGTTAAATAAGGGAAGATAAGGGAAGGGCAGTGGAGTCAATGGAGGAGTAAACATACACACATAAAAACGAAACATAAAAATACACCCAGAAATCTGCAAACAAAGCCCATAATCATGAATCAAATAACTTCCTGTTGTTCATGTTTTGACTCGGCCTAATGAGATAAAATTCAAAATGCATTCAGATTATATATATGGTAATGTTAAGATGTGATGTGGAACATAGAATTCAATCTATTGTCTAACAATCTCTTAGCATTCTATATTTTTGGGTGATATCTAACAGGTGTCTTGGTAGATCAAACTCTGCCAACAAAGACAATGCTGTTTTTCTCTTTGAAATATGACTACAGCCCTTGGTCAATTTTTGGATTACAAGAAAACCTGATTTACTGCAGTTTGTATTTTCCACATTTGCATTTGTGACATTTTCCATATCTGTTGGGCAGTTTTCACTTGTATCCAGTAAATAACAACTTCAAACAAAAGTACCTAATTAAACTCACTCAAGCAGAGGATGTGATTAAAGTTATCATTGCATATTCAGCAGAGGGGGAGGAGTCAAATTAAATGGCACTACATGAATAAGTCAGGGTCATAAGTGATTGGTAAACAATTTTAAAGTATGATGTTGAAGTGAAAGTAGTGACTCCACAAAGTGCCTTATACCGTTTACACCGTTAATTAAATTGCCAATGATATAAATTAGACTGCATTAGACTGCGACTACCAGCAATGAGAAGAGCATTCACCTACCTATATTAATATAGATATTACAGAAGATCCCCATAGTAGGAAGATCAACAGGATGGATGTGGGAACAAAGGGGGATTACTGTGCCACTGTAATAGGCAGACAAGTAATGCCTGCATGTGAATGCTGAAATGTTCAATTGAATTGCTGAAGCAATGCAAAGAGGGCAGATAAAAGCAAAGAATAAAATTCCTTGGTGCTAAAGTTTAAAAAGCTGGATATCTTTATTGTATAAAAAACAAAAGACAACAATGTAGTTTGCTTCAACGTCATGAATATATGTCAGTATAAAAAGTATAAACCATATATGTATAAATAGTTGTTGAAACACTGAATTGCTATGATAATATCATGGAGTTATGACAGATGATGCAATGCAGTGATAAAAAGTCAGAAAGTATATGACGTCATGCAGTCTTTCAAAACATGGTTGTCCTGGTGGTAGAGATACCAAAGCAAAAAGGTCAGCATTTGCTGAATCAAAGCAGAATTAGCGTGGATCCCGTAACAACAACAAAAAAAATAGCAATAATAATCACAATAAAGACCTCGATTACATTATTGACAAACATGTCGCTATGCATTGAAAGGCAACTGAAGCATGCAGGGTAACAGAGAAACATGTGACCAGACAAGAAAACATTCAACGTCTGTTTAAACAATGGGTGTTTTAAATAAGTGATTTAAGAGGTGAAGTTTAAAGTTCCATTTTAGCCATGCCGCATGCTTCCTTTAATACATTTTTACATTTGGGCTGACGGTAGGTGAGACAAAAAAACAAAAAAAAAACAACGCAACATAAACAGAACTCTCATCTAAATTTTGAAAGGCAGTTTGTTCTTCTATTTGCTGAAACCAAACTCTCAGGCAATGCTGAGATTATCACAGTTTCTCATGAGAAAGCTGCATCTTTGATGACCAAGCACTTCTAAATATCCCTCCTAACTACATGCAGTCTGTTGCTTTGATTATGAGTTAGGCAGAGACACTGACAGACGCAGACATACAGCTGTCTGACGGACTTTGATAGAGTTAAGTTTGCAGGCAGATGGCAGGCAGAAGGCAGGCAGACAGGTAGTGCAAAGTGTATACCTGTCAGCTGGTCGGCAAGGGGGGGTAATAAAGGGTGGTGTTGGTGGAGGAGGACAGGAAGAGGTGGAGCCAGAGCAGGAGCACTCTTAGCACTGCGGATAAAGGCTGAGGACAGCAGAGAGTCCCCCGTAGAACAGCTACGCAGGGCTGAGGAAGTGGGAAGAACAAAAGAGATACAGAAGAAGGAGGGGGTGGGGCAGATGAGGGGACGAACGAAAGAAATGAGGAAGGACGTGAGTGGAGAAGGAGTAGACGTAAGGGTGAGGATGGGGGGGAAAGGTTATACGTTACACAAAAGAGGGAAAAGATTAAACATTGGTTAATAAGAGGTAGACAAAGGGTAAAAAAAAAAAAAATCAAGACAGACTGAAGAGGAAAAAAAGAAGGAAAGGTGAAGGAGTGAGGCAGGGCATCTCCAGGGGAAAGACAGTGAGTGAGAAAGTGATGAGGCAAGTGGAAGTGTGGTGCTCTGAACAGCCTCCCTCTGAAGCTTAAGCTCAAACAAGGCTAGTCAAACACACCATAAACTTCTGATCACAACAAAATGACAGCGTCTGCAGACACACAGGACTTTTAGTGAGAATGAATGCTCTACTAAACAATGATCTTTTCATCAACGGTTCTAAAAGACACTACCACAACATATTTAAAGTCTTAAGTCACCCGCCCACAATACTCTTTAAAGTGGTAGGTCTTACAGTGTCCACACTAAACGGCAGGAGGAATGACATTAAGCATACACCACAACTTCCTGTCGGACAGAAAGGTAGGGGGGGAGAAGTCATAAGTTGACTTGGTTCAAAAAAAGATCAATCGGTTATGGTTTTTCGAGTGCAGAAGTTTTTCTGCCGGTCAATCAGAGGAACAAGACTCTTTGTTCCTGTGGGGAGGACCCAGGTCTGGAAAAAAAAAATGTCTCTAGTCCAGGAGGAATACTCTCTAAAGGCTTTCTGAGGTTTGCATGTCTGACTGTGACTGACTGGCCAAACACAGAGACCGTAACTGATTGAATTTATGTATCGTGTCATTTATAAAACATGATAGTGTTCTAGTGTAAACTTAGGACAAAGGGTGAAGAAATCCAATGGTTAATGTCAGTTAAAAATAAAGTTAGGCTGTCACGTCAACTTCCTTCACAAGCAAACAAGTGAGTGAATGAAGAGAGGGAGCAGAATTGGCTAAATGACAGAGAGAGAGGAAGGACGGGATGCTCGTTTTTCGCTATTGCGTCCCTCTTAAATCAAAAAAAAAAATGAAATACCATACACAGAGCATTTCTGGGAGCCTGTAAAATGAAAATGACAACTTAAGAGCTTAGGGAAACAGTCGTCTAGGAGGAGGGATACTGACCTACAGTCTTCTGTCGGACAATACTCCTGGCTTTTTCGATGCCTGGTGAGCCAGCAGTGGTGGCGCTTCGCTGCCTCATGGCTGCTGCCTGGCCTGGTTGGTCTCTGCTCCAACCTTTAGAGAAAGATCGATCCACAACCTGCCGCTGGCCCTCTGAACCTATACCTGATGTAAAAAGGGGCAAAGTTGTCAGCAGACAATCTCATCAGTCCATTTTGATACTTCCTAAAGGGTAATGCACAGAGCTAATTTGCAGATGCACCTTCCTCTATTCTGCAATTTGATATATAATATTCTGACCATATTTTACATTTCAGGATATTTTCTACCTATTCATATTTTAAACTTTCAAAAGAACTTTATATCAATCATTCTGGTAACCTTTCACGCAAAATGTGAGAAAGAAACTCCCGTGACTTCTTGCACATTAAAGAATGAGGGGTTGTGATAATTGATAAACAGGTTGCAATTCCCTTGAAGAGATGCAGTTGGCTATGTGTTACACTGTATGAAGTCTCAATCATGTGGCTGCAAATCAAATCCACTATGAGGAAGTGATGTCTGAAAATCTGGGCCCCAGGTGACTGACCAACCTTTTCCTTTATGTTTCTTCTGTTTTTGCTCACTAAGTTTCTCCAGGGGCAGCTCATTCAGATCAACACTGTACAGGTTCCTTGCCAGCACCTAAAGAACAAAGACACACGCTCAACTTTAACATTCTCGTGTTCATATATTGGTCAAGGTGCAAAAATCAGAACCCTTATGACATAAACAAATGCCCAAGGCAAAGAAAGAAATTTTGTATGCCCGCTGAATGCATCCCAAACTGTAGGTCTACAAATGTAATCTTGTTATGTGTGATCATGTGAAACAGAATTTCTCTAACCAACGTAGCAGAATAAAGTAGACCTGAAGACAGGTGTAAGTCGTACCAGGTTTCCAGTGGAGGTGATGCATATCTCGCCTGGCTACCCATTGACCCAGGTAAGAGATTACGATACAGTATACTGTGTGTGTAAAGTGCAATACAGTTGGGATATTCATAGCTCCAGTTTTGATACATGCAACTGAAAACCTGTCAATTGCAAGCAAGCATTTTCCTTCTCTGCAAATTTTATATTCCATTATAAACATAATGTTATTTCTCATATTCATTGCATGTTTAATATGAAAGGGGCTGGGTAAAATTTTGTTACTATGACCGATAATTGTCAAGCTGGGCAACTCTTTCCTTTTTGACTTCCATTAAGAATAAGTAGTTATAGCTTCCATGTCTTGTGCATTCTTAGAATGCTTTTGACAAAATTTTCTTGATGACGGTCCATATATTCTGTATGACAAGTTTTATGTAGATTGGACTTGTAACCTAGGAGCAGTTTGAAAGCATACTTTTTGCAACTATGTAAAAAAATGGGAAAAAAAAGCATAAATGTCCCAAGGTAGGCTTCAATTCACTGAAAGAAGTACAAGTAAGGTATTTGAATCTGAGATGTATTAGAGGGAAGTTAGAGACCAAAACAAATCTAACTCCTGATGAACAGCTGTTATTTTTGAGGGGTGTTTGCTTTTCTATGCAGTTCTGAAAGTTTCACTTACATACGGTTTAAGATAAACTTTTTCAGTCAAAAGGCATCACCTAGTGGTCAACTGGCACCCCACGAGTTCACTACAGCAGTGGAAACTACTAAGATTCCATATCAATATGAATGACAAGTGCAACACCGACTGTTTTCACTGTAAACGTTCCACCTGGTTGGTGACTGGCACGACAGTTTGCATAGAGGTTCAGTATCACATGGGTAACATGGGTTTATAATTAATAAAATGGACTGTTGTCAAGATATGGAGCATTTCCTTTTTTGACTGCCATCAGCAGTAAGTTGTTCCATTAGAACTCTCTTTTTTTAAAATACTCAAAATCCTTTCGACAGCCTTATATCAATAGGGTTGGTAGATTCTCTGTGCCAAGTTTCATGCAAAATGGATCAAGAGTTCGAAAAAGCTGATATCGCCATTTCGGAAGAAGAAAAAAATCACAAGCAGAAACGGGTGTGGCCTACGTCACAAATCCAGCTAATGTGTGTATGGAAGCTTGAGGACGTTAGAGACCAAAGTGTGTTTACGCTGTTGATGGCACCACCTGTTGGTGAACATGTGTCATTTTTGTGTGTACGTCCTCCTATACCAGTCCTGAAAGACATTCTGTATCTCTCTCAGTTTATGCTGCAGTACCACTTTAATTACAAAAGGATGTCCATTTTACATTTGATGTCAGCAACATGTTTCAAAAATGTTGGGAAAGAGTCGCGTTTACGATTCTGTTTCATTAACAATTCTTTAAATTCTATTTGGGAACTAAGGAGACCAAAGTGGAATGTTCTCTCCTTGTTGTTTGATGTAAGATTTCACCTGCTCCACATTTTGGGGTATCCTTTGTTGTATTTTACATTTCATAATGCACCAAACATTTTCAATGGCCTTTCTTGAAAAAGATGTTGTCTGCTTGGCTGTGTATGTTGCTCTAAAGCCTGTGTATATTGTTCAATATTAATGGTGCCTTACAAATGTGCTGTTATGCCTACCAATGTGCCCCATTGTTTAGAGGTTACTCTCAATACCTTCGTGAGGGTCTCCATGGTGAGTGACCACTCAGTTACCAGCTCCTCCCAGCAGGTGAGAGAGGCGAGAACACAGAGGAGGTCATCCCACAGTTCTCTGCTGATGTAGACGTTTAGGTTCCCCTTGATCCAGGCCACTATAAGTGTCTGTAAAGTAAAATGATACAAAAGGGTTTTTTTTGGAGAGTTTGTTCAAAATGTCCACTCAAGAGACATTCATGTCAGCTGGGTCAAACCTAAGAATGATCAGATTTGATGGTTTCCAGAAAGTCATTTACAGTATGTACCATGTGGTTATGTATTGTTATTATCGAAGGACAGTGCATACAGGACACTGCTGTTTATATCCTCTCTAAATCCTGTGATGTTCATCTTGGTTAAATCACTAAGGAAATCATGCTTTGATATTATCTGACACCACTCTTATATCGTTTGTCGTAAATGTTTGAAAAACATCTGGGAAATTATGTTCATCAACCGTTTATACCCATTTAGATTCCATTGATACACCAAAGCAAACTTGATTGGTGCTTTCTGCTTTTTATAAAATATTCCGCATTTTTAAGCTTTAGCACTGACATTGATGCTTCATTTGAGCTTTTCCTTTTTTTGCATTGTTTCAACAATTTTGATGATTGCTACGGCATTTCAGCATTTCAAATTCATTTCCTGCAGAAAATGTTATTTTTACGAATTACAGCTGATTTTGCCAGGGTTTAATGTTGCAGATCCAACAGTTGCGGCTGAGTGTCTGCTTGGTCTGGTGTGAGACCAGCTTAAATTCATGGATTTGCAGCTTCAAGACTGACTGCTACTAGAAAGAGCACGATCCGGGACATTTTTCAGCTTGAGAATATGCCACATGTGCAGACTACTAAATGATTGTGGATTTTAGATGTCAACTGTTATTGGGACATATAAATTCACCTTCATAAGATTTCTTCCAATGTTTCACTGCGGTGGCCACAGGAAAATCTATGGGAATGATGGTGGACATGGAAGTGCGAGCTGGCTCAACTTGACTGCCACATCAGATGAAGAAAAGGACAATATTCTGGACATGCCAATTGTTCCTGATGGCATTTCTGGCAGAGGTCTGGCCTCAATGCAGCAGAAATGGGAGGGTCTTAGATCTGCTGTATGCTAATGATAAGGACGTATACAGTTGCTCCCCGGCCCCCTCAATGGGCAGGTCAGATCACAACCAGTCCACCTTAACCCCTGCAACGTGCCTATGGTGAAGAGGCAGCCTGTGACCTGAAGATGTGCCAGGAGGTGGTTGGAGAAGGCCATGAAGGAACTACAGGACTGTTTTGAGGCGACAGACTGGCAGGCCCTCTCTGAGCTCCATGGTGATGACACTGATGGACTTACAGAGTGCATCACGGGCTACATCACCTTCTGCACCGACTCCATTGTTCCAGCTCGGACTGTTACCCAAATAGCAAGTCATGGGTAACTTAAGACGTTGAGGAGCTAAGGGTGGTTTGGACAGGTCCAATGAGCTGAATTTGTTCAATAGATTCAACACTGTGGTGACGGCTCATCCTACTGTGGAAGATATCTCTTTCCTGTACCAAAGACGCCACGTCCCAGTGGATTACGTATCGGTGGCACTGATTTCTCTTGTCATGACTTCTCAAGCCATGAAGACCCTGGGAGAGACTTATCCTAGATCGTCTCCGACCCATCGTCAGACTACACTTGGACCCCCTTCAGTTTGCATACCTGCCCTGCCTTGGAGTTGAGGACGCCATCATCTACCTGCTCAATCGGGTCTACTCGCATCTGGACCAGCTGGCGAGCACCATCCGAGTCATGTTTTTTGACTTCTCCAGTGCATTCAACACCATCAGGCCAACTCTTCTGGCTAAGAAGCTGGCAATGATGCAGGCGGATGCCTGTGGACTACAGGAGGTCTGTGTCCATCCAGGGGATGATGTGGACATAATGGAATATTATAAATACCTCGGTGCACACGTTCAAAACAAACTGGACTAGACAAAAAACACAGCTGCTCTGTACAAGAAGGGCCAGAGCTGCCTCTACTTTCCGAGGCGGCTGAGGTCATTTAACATCTGTCGGACTATGCTGAGGATCTTCTATGAGTCTGTGGTGGCCAGTGTCATCCTCTGTGCTGTTGCATGCTGGGGCAGCAGGCTGAGGGTCACTGACGCCAACACACTCAAACTGATTCGGAAGGTCAGTAATGTTGTGGGGGCGGAGCTGGACTTTCTGACGGTGGTGTCGGAGAGGAGAGTGCTGTCCAAGATCGGAGCAGCGATGGACGTCTCCTCGCACCCGCTCCACGACGTGCTGGCCAATCACAGGAGCTCATTCAGTGAGAGGCTGATTCCACCCAAGTGCACCACTTAACGACACAGAAATCATTCCTGCCAGGGGCCGTCAGACTGTTTAATACTTCTATTTAACTGTGGTATTCACACAAAGCAATATTTTGCACACCATTAATGACTCATGTCTGTATTATCATGTTGTCATTTTCAGTATTATCAAATTGTTAATGCTAGTGTGTGTTACATACTCCTCTGTTCTCAGAAGCACTTTACATTTCTTTTCCACTTAATGTAGGTTTTATTGATTTGTTTATATATTTGATTTGTTTAGCTACTGGTAATGCTGTCCATATTTTGGCACTTCCTGTGTCTCATATTTATTTGTACTGAAATTTAGCAACTGTGACTATAACCATACAATTTCCTCCGATATTAATAAAGTATTTCTGATTCAGTTTCCACCACACAAACACTCGTTTCACACTGAGCAAAACCTGCAATTCATGAAGAATCTCCAGCTAGTGTCTAATGGTAACAGTACCTGAAAGATGGGTCCAGCCAGTCTCCCTGAAAGTGTGTTGATCTTCTTGCCTTGGGGCATGATGGATGGTGGTCTCTTCATCACTGACTCAGTCACCCGTAGCAGAACCAGTAATATCTGCTCCCTACAAATTATTGAATTATAAATTGCAGGCACAGAAGGTACAGCCAGATATGGCTCCATTTTCTAACTACAGATGCTAGGTGATGTGACAAAGGCTTCACTGACAGGGCATTATTAAAATTTGAATCATATTTAGACAGTTGCATTGTGTCTGTCGGCATACAGTATAATATTACAGTGAATGTGCAGCTGTTCTATTTACCATGTTTTCTGGTCCATAGTCTCATGCATGACAAGGCTCCGGTAGATGTTTAAGACTCGCTTGCACATGTCGACATGCTCCTCTAAAAGGATTTTTATGTCATTGGCTGGTTCCAGTAAGAAAACATTGGAGGAGTGGGTAATAAAAACCTAGAGGAGATCAGTAAACAGGATGCAAAATGGATTCAACAACTTCGTCTTAAACACAAGCAGGAACACAGATGAAAGCTGCAAAATTAATATGTGCAAGTTTATGAGCAAAACAAAAAGATAGAAGTGTGAGTAAGACCAATACCTGTAGCGTAGTCTGAACCCCAGCATGAACACTGTATTCCAACAACTCCTTATCAATCACCTTATTAGTTCCCTGTGGAGAGAAAACACATGCAATACTGAGTTAAAATTACCTAAGAATATTCATACTGCATACGAGAAGGGATTTTCTATTGAAATATGAGATGTCTTTCATCCAGCAATTAAACTTTTGAAAAGGTACACCTAATCTATACATTTCAATTAGGTCAGTTTCATGTATTTACAAAATGAAAATGTGAAATAGCATATTGCTAGAGTAGAAAGAACATGGACACTCGTTCTGTGCAAAAATAGATTTAATGTGTGCAAGCTTTTGGTCTGAGACTTTCTGAAGGCTTGAAACAGGCAGTACAAAGGCTGAAAGAACATCACTTGATTAGATTCAGTGCAGAACACTAGTGTCAATCAGAGGAACTTATGTTGCCATTTCTAAATGTGTATCTAAATATAGTGTACTAACTATATAGGTAATTTAATGACAATGTCAATGGAGAAGCAGAGAAACACAAACATGTTGAAGGTAAACAACTCATAATATGTACAATTAGGATATTAAACTATCGAGATTAATGCTATGTAGAGCGCCAGGCTACAGCTGTTAAAAACACAGAATATGTACTTTGAATGTTATACTTCATTCATAACAAAATTCATTTCAAAATCCACCATAAGACCCAGTGATATGGATCCAAAAAAGCTCGCTCTGGCATTGTCCATATCATTTTCAAAAATGCCATAATGCTGAAAGATTATCTGGTTTCAAAAGAAATCATATAAAGGCCTCCATATAAAAGGCCTATGCTAAAGACTGCTGCTCAGTTACGTCTCCCCTCTCTTTTCTTTTGCTTGAGACGAATGATGAAATCAAATGTTTAGTGTGTCTAAGCTGGGGAAAAAAATCTGCGTCAGTGGTAAATCTGTGTATGTATATTTTTATCACGTGGATTCATGACTGAATTTTCCACCTCATCATCCTTGTCTCCGAGCTGAGAGTCTGTATCCATACTGCTGGCTGTTGCAATGGGATAAGGGCCCTCCTCTGGCTCCTTCATAAACACTGGCTTGTCCTCCAAGGAGATCCACTCCTGGTACACACGGACCACTTTCCGCATTGCCGCAGCTTCACACATGGGAAGCAAGAAGGCCTATGTTGGTAGAGAAAGACATATATTATTAACAGTTCATATTTCATATTATGTTGCATATTTTTAAATCTACAGAACCTTGTAATGAAAAATTATAAAATGAAAGCATTCCGATGACTGGTCATGATATGTTGGGCTCTTAAATTATGTCTGTAACACCTTAGTGTAACAGTTTGTAACAGTTAAGTATTACACAGTGAAAACAGTGAAAACAGCTAATATGAACATAAATGCAATTTTGACTACTTCACCTGTCTAAAGATTTCAGTGATGAAGTTGATGTTGGTTCTGGAGCTGGTCAGAACTCTCCTCACCACCTCCATGTCTGTCAGCTGCTCCTCATCGATGGAACACAGTGAGGAGGAGCTGGGCTCCCTCTCAGTCAATGTAGATGTGTTTGAGTGGCTCTGTTCAGGTTCACCTCCTGCTCCTGGACCACCACACATACCCATACTGCCTCCTCCTAGTCCAGATGAGCCCCCGCTCACCTCCAGGTGGTTGTCACTGCGAATGCCACCCCCAGTGCTGTCATCTGAGCTGCCTGCAGAGCGAGCAGCCAGTCCGGCTGCTGCTCGCTGTAAGTTGAGAGTTGAGAAGTTAAGCAACCTATACATACACATGCATACAGTATATACCTATAGTGTATAGACATACATACATACATACATACATACATACATACATACATACATACATACATACATACATACATACATACATACATACACACATACATACATACATACACAGACATACATACACACATACATACATACACAGACATACACACATACGCACATACATACATACATACTTACATACTGCATGTATGCCTTATGTATATACGTATGCCATATGTATATATGTATATACAGATAATTATCTCACCCTGGTGGCTGTTTGCAGTGTAGGTGATAAACCCAACTTCAGTGAATGGGACATGGACCAAACTAAAACATCTAAGTAGTTATCATATATTTTTTCTACAAGATTAATTATGTAATTTAAGGCAGTTGTAATTACACTGATATTTGTTTTCATCCAAATTTGGTTTTAATTAGTTATTTGATGCTATAAAAATGGGCGTTTGAGTGACATACAGGAAGCCGTTAGTCCGTTTCAAATTGTTTTTTATGGTCAACCGATCCTCTGTGATTGAGTTGGCAATCAATACCTTAGGTCCATTTATTGATCGCTACTGCAAAGACTTCGAATGAAATCACCAATGCAAGAGAGCAATGCCAATTTTAGGTACATTATGTGGAGTATATACCATCTGTGGTTCTGACATCTAGTGGGTTAATGAAAGGAAAACCATTCCAAACCATTTCATGTCTTGATAAAGGCACAAACTCTCATTTTAAGATTCCAATAATGTCCAAGTACAGTTTCCAGTGGCTCAAAATGAAGCCTCACTACCTGTATGTTCTTGGGTACGTTCTCTCCCTCTGTTCCTGGGATATGCGTGTGTGTGTTGGGTCGTGGCTCCAGCCAGAAGGAAACCAGCCAGCGGATGAAAATGACTCTGGCCTGAAGGAAACTTTCCTTGGTGCAGTAGAGAGTTTCGCCGCCATCCTGCTCCTTGCGCACCATGCTGTAGTAGGGTTTAGGCCGCATCTGAGGAACCTCTACACAGAAAAGAGATAATGGGAGGATAAATGACTCTCCTGTTCCATTAATGGGTTTCTTAGTTGAAGGTATGGTGAGATGGTATTAAAATTTCAATACAGATGCCTCTGAGGGGCAAAGGCATTGCTGTAACAGTTTAAAAATTACAACCATTTTAATACATAACTCATTTTCAGGGGCTCATAACTGATTGCACAAACTAAAATGAGTATTGTTTTTAGGACTTAGATGAAACCCACAGACATCATCAAATGTCGTCTTTAATAGAAAGTCCTGAAAAGTGGATTTTACATATTTAAGGCCTTCAAGATGATAAAGAGAAGGATTACATATTAATATGAAATGAACAACTAACTCTTTTAATATGTTGTAGGCTGCAACGGAGCCACAACCTTTGCTTACTTCACTCTGTTGGAATTTACAATGTGGTGTGACTAGAGGCTTTGACTAGAATTATTCCTCGTCATGATAACAGTGAGCTCTTGTTTCATAACCTTTTATTTTCGAAAACTTTCATAACCAGTTTCGGATTGATTTGATTTTACCTTGTTGTGAAGTGACCACGGTGTAAATAGAGACAATTGACACCTACATGTGCACAAAATAGTTCGACAGGTGGAAAAAACACTGACAAAAAGAGGAGGCTTCTTACACTTAAAGCTTCTTATACTTAAAGCTCGTGTGTAACTTGTAATTACTTAATTACACTGACCTGTTATGGGGTTATAGAGGCTGGTTTCCGAGGCAAAGTTGGGAAAGATGTGCGAAAGGTAAAACTTCCTGAAGTGATCAAAGAGGAAGCTGAAGCCACGCTCATGGTTCTCTTTGCAACGCCACTCTAGAGACTTGGCCTAGTGGATGCACACAAAGTCAAACAAACTTGCACTATGAAGAGGACATTACACACACATACAGTTCAGGCAAGTGAACAGAATCTCCTACAGTGGGGCAAGAAAGTATTTAGTCAGCCATCAATCGTGCAAATTCTCCCGCTTGGCCTGTAATTTTCATCATAGGTATACCTCAACTATGAGAGACAAAATGAGGAAAAAAAATCCAGAAAATCCCATTGTCTGATTTTTAAAGAATTTATTTGCAAATTATGGTGGGAAATAAGTATTTGGTCAATAACAAAAAGTTCATCAATACTTTGTTATATACCCTTCGTTGGCAATGACAGAGGTCAAGTGTTTTCTGTAAGTCTTCACGAGGTTTTCACACACCGTTGCTGGTATTTTGGCCCATTCCTCCATGCAGATCTCCTGTAGAGCAGTGATGTTTCGGGGCTGTTGCTGGGCAACACAGACACTTACGTATTGCAGAACGAATCTGCAATAGGTCAGCAGCCTCCTGCAGGTTTATAATTTTGTTTCTGGTGTCCTTTGACCTCTCTTTGGTCTTGGCCATAGTGGAGTTTGGAGTGTGACTGTTTGAGGTTGTGGACAGGTGTCATTTATACTGATCACGAGTTCAAACAGGGGCAATTAATACAGGTA
>CAAKHG010043146.1:0-13960 GCA_901007715.1 Dactylopterus volitans | reverse complement strand
AAGACGGGGGGGGGGGGGGGGGGGGGGGGGGGGGGGGGGTGGGGGGGGGGGGGGGGGCGGGGGGGTGTTACGCGAAAGGGTTAAGTTCCCCTCCCCTGGTTGCATGCTGCTCTGTCAAGCCCCATTAAACCTGCTACACCACAGCAATATGGTGCCATCAATTACAGGCACGCCGCTATCAATGCGGCGCGCACGCCAGAGGAGAGGAGCACATAAACGGGACAAACGGCCGCATAAAAGAGCCGCCGGCTACACCAGAGAGAGCCCGCAGCCTGGCCTCGTAGACCCACACACACACACACACACACACACACACACACACACACACACACACAGCCTCCATCGCCTCCATCCCACACACCCTTCTGTTTGCGATTGTTTCACGCGGCACAAAAAAAAGAAGAAAAAAAACAAACACACACACACACACACGTGTTTCAGATCCACTTTCATTCATGACACCAATCATGAATGGCTCCTGGAGGCTGGAGTTGGCAGGTGACGGCCGCGACCGCGCTCGGGACTCTACTGCCCCCGTGTGGGCGGGAGTGAGACGCGTCGCTCCGCCCGCCCTGTTCCGGTTTTCCCATTTCCAGGTCTTTCAGATTCGGTTTTTTGATATTATTTTAACCCCTTATGAAGCTTTGCATAGTGCTTTTCTGAACGCGTCCTTTCTGTGAAGTCACTTCTTACAAAAAATATCCCGCTTTTATCCGATGCCTTATTGTGTGGATGCAACAGGCATTCACACCACTGTCGCGACGTTCCGGTCTTCCGTACTTTTTTCGCTGCGGCTCCCGAAACGTTTGTGCCACAAGAACCCATTCAGGTATCGAAACGTGCGGCGCATTGAGCAATCGGTCGCGTTTGTTTGGCATTTGTTCTACATGCTATACTTTTTGAAAAAAAAAAATAGGAATGGATGGAGAGCGCTAAAAATCCTTGAAAACGCAGCCCCGCTTCGATCGTAGATGTTTCACCCGAAAAAATTCCTTTTAAACTTTAAAATGTCGACAGGACTCTCGGCGATAAACGATCCATTTTTCTCATGGATGTATCCTTATTTTTTTTTTTAAATATCAGAGTTAAAGTTTCAAAGGTTTTTTTTTTTTGGAGGGTTTCAGAGTTTAACATGGGTGTGTGTTGCGTGAGCTCGAGCGGCGACGTCACAGTTTAGAGCGTTGACGTTTTTTGATTCTCTCGGCTGCAATTTTTATGGTTCGTGCATCACTTTCGTTTGTGTTTTTACGAGTTTTTGGGCCGACAGAGAAAAAAAATTATCGGCGTGACCATCAAGTCTCCTTTTTTCCTGAGCGAGTGTTTTTTTTTCTTTCAGCGGTTAGCATTCATGTGCATTTTCTGCAGGGAAATGCTAATTCTAGTTTTACTTGCTTTTCTTTTGTATCTCTTTATCCTGCATTTTTCTCTTTTTAATATTTACTGTACTTTGTCACTCATGTTTGTAGATGTTCGTTTCTTCTGAGGGTTTTTTTTTTTTTGTTTTTTTTTGCTTTGCTGGCCAACCAGCTCTGCATACTTATGTCGCACTTGAAAACATTCCAACGGTCAAATTTTCAGCTTTTGAAGCAAATTTATAGTAAACTTTTGAAAATATGTGGCTTTTTCTTAAAGAAAAAAAAAGTGCCATTGAAACTAACGGACGTGGTTTGATGTTGCAAACGCTAACCTTTTCAACTAGCTAAAAATATTTAGCTTTAGTGCTCAACACATTTTAAAAAAAAAATACATGCACTTGCTGCAGGAAATGCTACTTTCACTAACTGTTTTTCTGCTTTTCATACAATAAAACAAACAAACATTCTTTTGCTTGCCGTCGGCCTAAATGAGCGTCGGCCATGATGCTGCACGCTTGGACGCGGCCACGCGTGCAGATGTTACGCTTGTAAAGGGAAAAAAAATTTTGAGAGTCAAATTCAGCAGCAGAAAGTTGCAAAAGTTACGCAGATTTATGGATTTTAAAAAGAACGATTTAGATTAGTTTATTAAACATTTAAAAAAAAAAAGCACCTTGAATACAAACATTTTCCTTTTCCAGTCTCTCTACAGTGTTTGGATGTCACACGGCAACAGGACAGAGGCGTTCCACTCACTGGAGACCTTATGACGTCATGGGATTGACTGGACCAGAATACACACTTCCACTTCCCCGTTGCCAGCCGGTGATGATATGATATGATTGAAGTCATTTATGATCTCATAAATAATTTCCCATTACCCGTCTCACATTTCGCGGCTGCAAAATTATCCCGAGAAATCTCGCACTTTGAAGGCAGTAGGCGGCCTTCACCGCGGGAGGCGTCTCCTCGCCTGCCCAACTCCCGTCCCTCGCATCGAGGAAAAGGCCGAGCCGCCGTCTATCGTTTATAAGTCGGGTCGCTTATGCGGCGGACGCGCCGGCTCCCTCGCTCCTCGAGATGCCTCCCCTGTATCCACGCGATGCGTTTAAGAAACTGGAAAATCCCTCACGTGGGGGGCAGCGGTGGGACGGAGAGGGCAGCGAGGAGGCGGCGGCCAGCGCCCACTCGCTTTCGGCTGAGGCGACAGTTCTCTCAGAGACAGGTCAGAGGTCAAAACTGGTGGTTTAGTGGAGCCAAGACAGTTCAGGAAAAACGGCAACGTACGAGTTAAATGTTAAGAAACTACATATTTACACATTCGGAAGGGCCTTTACGCGGAGTTGATCTGGGAGGAGGAGCTGCTGCTGCCGGAGCTCTTGGCCTTCTGCCCTCTGGTGGCGCTGGGCTGCCGCTGCACCCGCTGGCTGGAGGCCTCCCGGCTCTTGTCGGCGTGGCCCGCCGCCGCGCCTTTGCCGCGCACTGCTGACACACAGCGAGAGGAGCGGCGGCGTTGTTCAAGACAGGTGCACGCGTGAACGTCGGGAGATCAGAATTGTTCCAAGAGGCACGACAGTTTCCGAGATGGATGGGAGGACAGCATGGGGGGGGGTGGATAAAAAGAAGATGCATTTCACATAAAAAGAGGACAGAGCTCCAATTTAATGAATTACGCTGCCCTCTTTTTAACTGATGTGAGCTGATGATGATTTCACAGGGCGCTGGAATATCCGTCTGCGTCTCATGAGTCCACTCCGATTTCAAAAGGCTGCGGCGAGATCGTGAAACGAACAGACGCTTCTTGATGCATGGAATTTTTTTAATTTCATTTCTATACACAATTTGTTTTTAAATAATCCCGCCAATACTTGCTACTTTTAAAACAAACGTGTAACAATCCGCATTGAAAACAAACAGGTGAATGTCCGTCCGTTATCTTTTAGTGTGGCGTTTACACTCTGATAAAGAAGCGTGCCTGCTGCTGCATTCTCGTGGTAAAACTGACCAGAATTCCAACCACATGTTCTGAATCAGCTGACAGCATGACAGGCTGCTCTTATTCACAAATAAAATGATCCAGACCTCTCTTCAAACTGAATCCCGGTGGCCGTCGAGGTGGTACTCGCCGTTCTAGCCTAGCTTAGAGCATAAACGCGACACCCCTGCTCCAAGTCTGGTGTTCCAACATGCAGTTAGTCGAGTGGCGACAGACGCGCATGCGCGGTGCTGCGAGCTTGTTTCGGTGTTTCGGGCGTCGTGATGTTGAAAACTGAGATTTAAAATTCAGATTCTTGGACTTTTCCGCGTCAAGAGGCAGAAGAGACGCGTCTAGGAACCGCGGTTCTTTGCCAATCCACGGAGGCCCCACCTCAGAACTTGCAGAGCATATAAAAAAAAGGATCTGCCGATCTGGCATCTTGGTGCCGGGTGCCACAGCACACCTTCAGAGGCCTGGTGGAGTCCAGGCCTCCGCCGGTCAGGGCTGGTTCGGCGGCAAGAGGGAGACCGACAGTTGTCGGCAGGTGGTCGTAATGTTATGGCTGATCAATGTACAGAACCGACCGCAGACTGATGCTTCAAATGATTACATAACTGTACATAACTTACATAACTTAAAATCGGCTTTGTGTGTCAGCGTTTGACAGGCGGTAATGGGGGTTTTTTATAATCCAGCATACCGACTAATCTTTGATGCTGCGCATTATTGTGCAGCGAGCCGGCATCGTACCGCGCCGCTATCGAACCACACAGAACTGTGTTACGCAGCCGTTGCGTTACTTCTCTAAACGTTCAAATATGTGAAAGAATTGAGCACCCCCCCGAATTCATTTTTAATAAAACTGAATATCAAATATGTTTAATCAAATCGACAGTTGATAGAATAAATTATTAACAGAAAACATTGTATGCTAATCTCCACTATTTTAATGTTGCTGTGGAGAAACTTTAGTTCCGGTCATAATCATATTTCACATTTTACATTCTTAGCTTTGATCTCAATGAGGGAAAATTAATGTCTGAAGATCCAGTTTAAAAACGTCACCTTTGAATTATCTGGGCTCGCCGTTGCTGCGTGTGTGTGTGCGCGCGTGCGTGTGTGTGTAAGCAACACCCGCTCAACTCTGCCTCTGGTTGGCTTATGTGGTTTTACTCTCGCCAATCATCACTCGGATGACTGTTACATCAACGCATTTTATTGCCGGTAACGGCGCTGTAACCGCAGAAACGGTTATGGTTTAGATCACTCTTACAGAAAAGACGTTTATTTGTAGCGCCGTTACTGTTCAGAATCATGGAAACGCAAATTTGTAGTTTTAACTTATCATCATGACGCATGAGACACTCGTGCATGCATGCGCACACACACATATTGTTTAAAACCACACATGCACACACAACTCGTGTGTTTGCCGTAGTAATGAAATGAGGACAGCATGAGTTCTGGCGCAATCTGCCTCTGTCCTGACACACAACTCTTATGTGTTTAAAGGAGAGCAAGCAGGCGGGCGGGCAGGCAGACAGGCAGGCAGACAGACAGTGAAGGACGAGGTGCACCATGGGGGACCTTGAGAGTGAGGAGAGCTAGCGTCTTGGGGGCCGTAGACCACAATCTTAGTGTTGACCCTTGTGGCTCTGGGGCCCGACGCTGAGGGGGGAGCTGCAGGAAGCTTAGGGCTCTTCCCAGATACCAAAGAATCCTCTTCTTCAGGGGGAAAACACACACACACACACACATTTGAAAGGGGACAGAAAAGAAATGTGAAAGCATCAGGAAATGCAGCAGATCCTGTAGATCACCTCCCTCTCGGGGGGCATCGAGGGGTGCAAGGTGCAGGAGGAGAGCTTTTTGAGGTGGTTGAAAAGAGAAGTGAGCAGTCAGAATAACAAGAGGAAACTGGAAAGAGTGTGTTTAAAAACAAATATTCAGATATTTGTGTAATTTTTAGTAAAAATCTACGAGCGTGCAGACTTCTGGCTCTGCAGAAAGGGATAAACGCACACACACTCCAGCACTGAACGTGCAGCTTCGAATCAGCCGAAACACCCGAGGGAGCACTGACCTCTGGGCTCGCTGGGCGCCGCGGGGACGCCGGCCGTGTGGGAGGCGGCCAGCGCGTCCCCGCCGCCGCCACCGCCGCTCTCAACCACCCTCTGCCCCGCGCACATCGCCTTCAGGGTCTGGAAGACGGCTTGAGGAGCCACGTTCATCTTCAGCAGATCCACGATGATCCTGGAGGGGGGGGGCAACCAGAGCAGCGGGGGAGGAAAGCTCAGTCGCTGCGTTTTCCGGCGTTATCGTGACTTCCGCCGCCATCTTTTAACCCTTCGAGACCGATTTTTGCGCGCCTTCTTTCCAACACCGAGACGCTCTGAAGACTGAGCAGGCCAGAAAATTAGAACCTGACCGAAATGCAAAGACGTGCCATTTCTCTTGGAAACATCTGTAATAGCTCAAATCTCAAACTGCACTTGTAAATATTTCTGAATGACATTTCGGAGTTCCTTTTCTATTAAAAACGTTTGTGGCCTCCCAATCAAACACTATCAAAACACACAGAGATATGAAGTTGTCCTGGAAAAAGTGGTTAAGAGCACCCGTATACTGCACCTTTTTTTTTTTGACAGCCTAAAGGAAAAATTTAAATTTGGGCACCCAAAAATGGCTAAGGTGCTAAGCCATGACCCGGTGAGGTTGTTTTTTTTTGCAATAGCTTCATAACGAAAAGTTATTTCATATTTCATAAAAATGGCCTGTATTAGAATCGATTGATTTTTCTGTCATTTTTGTTCATCATCATTTATGCTGTTTTGCAGTGTGCGCACAAGAATTATTTCAAGTTTGAGTCATTTTTATAATAATCGAAAACAAAGTTGGCGCGGAACCCAGCAACAGTAGGCGGCAGGCTGCGTCCGAAATCCCATCCTTCCACCCTAACGAGTACACAAAAACAGTATGCGAGATTTTTTAGTGCGTCCGAAACATGAGTATATGTACACAATAGTACGCACTATACCATACTCATTCCTGAGAAATGTATTAGTATGGATTGATGGACACTAGCTAAGCAGAAACTCCCCACAATGCAATGCGGCGACGTTTGGTAGCTAAGGTAGACGGTCAAGAGCGGAGCGGCGCGCAGCTGCATTGGTAGGAGTGGTCACCATGGTAACAACCATGGTAACCACCATGGTAACAACGTTCCCTCCCGACGGCAGGAAGTGCCGTGTGCGCTCTGGGTAGTACATCCGAATTAATGCGTACTACTGATATTTACTCAAAAGTGTGCTGAACTTAAGTATACTTTCTGAGTATATACTGTTTAGTACAGCATTTCAAACCACCCCCTTTTGATTGTCACAGACCCCGTTTTGTCTTCCTGTCTCCTCACTGCAGCTGTGACAAAATACCTATTTCTGGTTCTGAGTGAAAAAGTAGAAAAATAAGAAGAACTCAAAACATGTAATCATTCGCGCGTGTGCAACATTAAACAGGACATGAATGACCATCACTGACGCCACGTACGGAAGCGCGGTCCAATCGCTTGTGAGCCTTACTTGAAGACCTCCTGGTCCACGGTGATGCCCGCCGCCTGGGTCAGCTCGAACAGCTCGCTCTCCTCCGCGCTCAGGACCTTCTTCTTCTTGATGGCGTACTTCTGCACGTTGCTGGTGACCAGCAGCGCGGGGGAGTCCGGGGCCGAGGGCGGCGGCTGCGGCTGCGGCGGCTGCTGGGACATCGGCGCTGATGGCGGGGACCGGAGCGAAGCAGGACGGCGACCACACTCGTTCAGTCAGCCGCGAACACCGAGGCTGCTGCGGCGGCGTAGCAGTGGAGTGGCTCCCGGGTGAGAAGGAGAAGCCGTCGAGTTCGCTTCGCTTCCAAACATGAGTGGGGGGAAATAAACGAATGAAAAGACGCTCTGAAATGCGGTTTTAGTGAGGCGACAGACAGCGTACGTACGCCCGCACAGGAGTTTGGGGGCTTACTTGAGTGAAGCGACGAGGCGCGCACAAACTACGTCACGAATGGCGACGCCATTGCATTATGGGAATCGTAGGCCAGGAACCATAACCAAACCAAATCTTCTTCTGCTGCTGCTTCTTCTGGTTTAATGGCAGGTTGTAACCATGACCTATTAGGTGCATAGCGCCACCTAATGTACCGGAATATGTAGCACGAGTTACTATGATTACTTTATATCATTTAATTGGTATTTCATTAATAAATAGAATTTTATGCTGAACAAAATTAAACAAATACATTAAAAAAAAACCAAATCCTTTAAACGTTTTAATAACTTTTAAACTCTTTAAGATATTTTTTTTTAAATAAATGGACACGCTTTGATGTTGATGACCTCCGTAAAACTGATTCTGTTGAAAATGACCAACATTTTCTCGTTTAAAACTATCACGCTTGATCATCGGAGGGTCTTTTTTGCATGAATATGACAATTTTTACACGTTTTGTTTTATGATTTTGTGACTTATTCGGTTTCATGAAAGTTGAAAATAAGAGTATATAAAAAAGTAAGAAAAATATTCTAAATGTAAATTGGATCTATGTAATAGAATAAAGTTCCCAAACGTAAAGCAGTGAAATGTTAGCAATGTTCTTGTTTCACGGTGGTAGAAATGAGTCCCAACATTCGACAACACCGTCACATGTTAAATCAATCAACCACACTTATCACACATGTATTCATATTCCCGTTTGTGCCAATTAACCATCAGAATGTTCAGCTTTCGAAGCACATTTGTTCTTACATTCAAACTTTGTTTTTTACTTTTAAACTTCTGACAAGATTTACCTTTTTTCTTAAAATAAAGTGCCTCTGAAATGAATGGAAAGACTTCCACATCAGCGAACTCTGCTTTGGTGCAGCTAATGCAAACATTTTGATTGTTTGTTTGCCTTTGTCGAGCGTAATGGCAGCCATGCTTTGGCAGACTGCGACGGTGAAATGTCACACAGTTTGGGCATTAAAGCAAGCTGGAAGTTTCCTCCTGAATGTGCTTTGGAATTTTCATCTTTTAAGCTTTTGTACTTTGTAGATTTATGTTTCGTTTGAGTTTTTTTTCTACCTCTTTTTTTGCATCACTTCAGTACCTTAGAGAATTGCTTCACTCTATTCAGTTCACCATTTCACTGTCCACTCGCATGTAATTTTAAATGCTATTGAACCGTGCTGGGTTACACTGAGAGGTGTCCCTAATATTTTGTTCATTCCACTCGTAAGTAATAGGGACACCTCTAAGTCAGAGTCAATCAAAAATGTAACATTAAACTCCTCCTGAAGAGAGAATTCATTGCAGGGCTTTTGCGTTATACTCTATGGCAAACCGGCAGTGGTCATAATGTTATGGCTGATGACATTGTTACACACTATATCACACATTTTATTTTTTCAGCTTGTCTGTCCGTTAAGTTGTTTTCTTTAATACAACATGCATGGACAAAATATATAGTAAATAAATAGATACATAAATTCAATTAAACAACATACATACATATATATATATATTTCGTGGTCTCTCATCCGCTGAAAGAAAATTCTGAATTTCGCACGAAGACGACAACGCGAATTTAAAGGTCGACACTGCGCATGCGTGACGATGAACTGCAAATAACGTTCAAACGCAGTAGACCTGCGTAGAGCTGCGACACCTGAAAATAACCTCACGTCGAAACAAACAACTCAAACGTGTCACATGCTAACGAATTTCGGTGTGTTTTTTTGTTTTGTTTGTTTGCGCGGAAAAAAAGAGGGAAAAAAAGAGACGCAAGCGGCCCCCGTGCGGGGGGCTGGCAGCGAAACCGGAAGTGCGCGCGGGTCCCCTCTCTTGCGCCTGCCCAGTCCTCTCCGCCCCGCTGCGTCGTCTAAGAATGGCCGCCGCTGCCGCAGGAATAAACAAGCAGGGCGCCGTAGCTGCGATGGAGCCCTGCATGCGACACGGGAGGAGTGCGAACGGAAGCACCGTGAAGGTCGGGACGACGCTGCCGCGACACGCGGCCGTTTATCACCCCCGCCCGTTTGTTGCCGTTTGGTTTCCCTGCTGCGAGGCGACCGGACCGACTTGCAGCTTCGCCTTCGTGGCCGCCGGATTTTTTTCGCGTGAGAGCGCTGCTGCGTTGGCGTCAGTCGCAGCCGACGGCGCCCTAGTTTGATAGAGATGAATGTCTGCGAGTGGCGTAGTTTTATGGTTATTGTGTGATTGAACGGGGTCTTGTTGTGTTAAAAAAAAAAACGTGCAAAGGCGCCGGGCTCGCTATTTGCGGGCGACGTGCTAGCAAGCGCTGGACGCTCCGCGCAAGCTAAGGATGCCACGGAGAACTGCAGCCCCCCTGCGCGCGTGATAGCATAGCTTAAAGCGACCGGGTCTAGCTAGTCGGGACTTACTCCAGTTTATAAAGTGTCCGAATGGACTTGCCGCTTTTATTTAAAGGCCAGAACCGGGAGCAGTGACAAGACGGACCGGGGCGGTTTGTGCGTAAAGGCAATGGTGAATGCCAAGATGGTGGGCTAGCATGCGTAACTCCCGGCAAGGGATGCTGAGCTCTGTGTGCAGGCGTGGGAATTGATGCGAGCGGTCCCTGCCCCCCTCCACACACACACACACACACACACACAAACACAGACACACAGAGAGAGAGAGAGAGATGGATGGGCTGCATGTCAGTTAACCAGGCTGCGTGTGTTTGTGTTTGTGTCCAGGTGCTGGAGTGCGGCGTGTGCGAGGACGTCTTCTCCCTGCAAGGCGACAAGGTGCCGCGGCTGCTGCTGTGCGGCCACACCGTCTGCCACGACTGCCTGACCCGGCTGCCCCTGCACGGCCGAGCCGTCCGCTGCCCCTTCGACAGGCAGGTCACCGAGCTGGGTGAGTGCCCGGGTTTGGCCCCGTTCTTAACCTCAGTTGTTGTGCTGCAAAAAAAAAGTTTTATTCGAGGTAAATGTGGAGGAGTGTGGAGGTGCGCTGGACGGGGATGGCTCGCTGCAGTGAGAAGGATTATTTGGTGCAATTTGCGATTTTGCCTCTGCTGGTGCTAATGTGCACGAGGTTTTCCAAGAGTTAATGGTTTGGAACAAGTTTAATTACTGCAGCCTCGCTTCTCATCACGCCTCCACAGTTTAAAAGTTAAAGGTCCACCACACACACACACACACACACACACACACACACACACACACACACACACACACACACACACACACAGGAGCTTTGGCCCAAACGGGTCCCCATTGACGCCCACCCAAACCCCATTTTTTAGATATGCGCCAATTTATTTATTTAGCTGTATACTCCATCACATAAGGTGGAACCTGTGCGCACCTCTTCAATCTGAAGCTTTAGGTTGAAAATTGAATTTTTTTTGCCATTTTTCATGAATTACGTATTTAGCCACTAGTTGGCAGCAGAGCTAATGTAGCTGTCCCAGGTGTGGGTTTTTGACGTACACCTGTGCTTCTCAAAAAAAAAAAAAAAGCATCGAAATCAATGTTGTTAAGCTTTATTGACATGTAAGGCACCCCAAACGTTCCACTATTCTTTTTTGTTTTTCTTATCGGGAAAACAAAAATTCTGGTGGAAAAACATTAATTTGTGGGATTTTTAAAGCACTTTTTCTGAAGGGACCCATTTGAGTCCCAAGGATCCCAGATGTCAGTGTTTCTGGGAGGAGCCCCGAGGGTTAATCTTCTATCGAGAAGAAGTAAACAGCTCCTCGTGGCGACATTCATTACTAATATGTTGCAGTTTTGTAGCTGGCTGTTTCCTCTCAGATGACGGCGGGACTTTTATCGCGTGTCGTGGGATCACACGTCCCTTTCCTCCCTCCATGTAGGAGACTCTGGAGTTTGGGGACTGAAGAAGAACTTTGCTCTGCTTGAGCTTCTCGAGCGACTCCAGAATGGAGCCACCAACCAGTCGGGGATGGCGGAGGACGCCCTGAAAGGCATGGGAGAGGTACTGCGGCTCGCTCAAAGCATAAATCGCCCTCACGCCTACTTCACTATTATTATTATTATTTTTATTTTTTTAAATTCCCGATCCTCCTCTTCTCCTAGTGTATCATCCGGTGCGATGAGGACGAGAGCCACACGGCCTCCATGTACTGCACCGTGTGCGCCACCCACCTGTGCGCCGAGTGCTCCCAGCTCACCCACTCCACCCGCACGCTGGCCAAGCACCGGCGGGTGCCGCTGGCGGACAAGCCGCACGAGAAGACGCTGTGCCCGCAGCACCAGGTCCACGCCATCGAGTTTGTCTGCCTGGAGGAGGCCTGCCAGTCCGGGCCCCTCATGTGCTGCGTGTGCAAGGAGTACGGCAAGCACCAGGGACATAAGGTACGAGAAGACGGGTCACGCTAGTTAACCTTGATGTTCTCGTTTAAAAAAGAAAAAAAAGATGCTGATTGTGTCTCCCGAACTTTCCGTTTCAGCACGCCGTTCTCGAGACTGAAGCAAATCAGATCCGCGCCTCCATTCTGGACATGGCCCACTGCATCCGCACCTTCACGGACGAGGTGTCGGAGTACTCCCGGAAGCTGGTCGGCATCGTGCAGCAGATAGAAGGCGGGGAGCAGATAGTGGAGGACGGCGTCGGCATGGCGCACACGGAGCACGTAAGACCCCCCCGCCCTTTTTTTTTTTTTTTTAGCGGCAGCACGTGCGGGAGTAATGTTGCGCCCGAGGGGGTTGACGTTGTCCCGCCCGTCCCCCGGCAGGTTCCCGGCACGGCGGAGAGCGCGCGCTCCTGCGTGCGGGCCTACTTCGCCGACCTCCACGAGACCCTGTGCCGGCAGGAGGAGATGGCGCTGAGCGTGGTGGACGCCCACGTGCGGGAGCGGCTGATCTGGCTGAGGCAGCAGCAGGAGGACATGACCATCCTGCTGTCTCAGGTCTCCACCGCCTGCCTGCACTGCGAGAAGACGCTCCAGCAGGTAAGGGCGGGGCGCGCCGCTGACCAAAAAGAGATGAAACGCACTCAAAAGCAATCAAAGATGCAGGAGGCCGAAACGGCTCCGGAAACATGTTTACCGCCGCCTTGTTCCCGTTAATTGTCGCGAAAAACAGCCTTTTTTGGAGTTTCAGGGGTTAAGCGGCGCCGCAGCGCAGTCCAGTTAATTGAATCGCGACCACTCCTTCAATTCAGGGCTTCCGAGATGTTTATTGTTGCTGAGCAGCTGCCTGCGCGGCGAAACTGAAAAACGGCAAGAGGTGCAGGAAGTGTCAAGTGCAGAAGTATCGGGTGTCGGCATAAAAAGAACAGGGATAAGGGAGTGTGTACGAGGGTGGAAAACGACGGACATAAATCGTGAAAAGGCCTCCGTGCTGCTCCGGCGGCGTTCCTCAAGTGTCCCTGAGCCGCAAAACGTTGTCATTTTACAAGGTTTTTAGCCGAATATAACTGTCACAACCCCCCCGGCCCCCAAACCGTGTTCATGGTCCGTGCTTGCGATGAATCAGGTTCTTTTCTCAGTCATGTGATTGGCCGGGTGTGTGTGTGTGTGCATCGCTTACCTGGGGAACACATGACACCAGGATGCATTATGGGAAGAAGGCGAGCCAGCGGAGGCAGTGTGATGCTTTGGGCAACGTTCTGCTGGGGAACCTTGGGTCCTGCCATCCATGTGGATGTTCCTCTGCCACGTAGCAGCTACCTAAGCATTGATGCAGACCATGTCCCCCCTTTCATGGAAACGGTATTCCCTGATGGCAGTGGCCTCTTCCAGCAGGATAATGCTCCCTGCCACAAAGCAACAATGCTTCAGGAATGTTTGAGGAACACAACAACCAGTTCAAGGTGTTGACTCGGCCTCCAGGTTCCCCAGATCTCAGTCCAATCCGGCATCTGTGGGATGTGCTGGACAAACAGGTCTGAAATGTAGAGGCTCCAGCTCACAGCTTCCAGGACTTGAAGGATCTGCTGCTGACACTTTGGTGCCAGATACCACAGCAACACCTTCAGAGGTCTAGTCCAGACCTCAATGAGTCAGGACTGCTTGGCTGCAAAAGGGGGACCTACTATTCATAGCAACGTTGATTGGGGTTTAGAAAGTAGGCGTGGCCCGAGAGCAAAAAGAGCCGAGTGGTCCTGCAGGACCCTCTTTTCTCACAGGATGGTCCTCCGGGGGGGTGAATGAATCTCAAGGGCCTGACGCGTTTGTTTGCAGGACGACTGCAGAGTGGTGCTGGCAAAGCAGGAGATCAACTGTTTGCTGGAGACCCTTCAGAAGCAGCAGCACCAGTTCACCGAGCTGGCGGACCACATCCAGCTGGACGCCGGCATCCCGGTCACCTTCACCAAGGTACTCGAAGCCCCCCCAAACCTCCCCGCTCGAAGCCCCCGCGAAATCCACACGCACGTACACACAAGTAACCACGGAGGCATTCTGATATGCAGCAGTCCAGTGAAAGCGCTTCTGTGTGTGTATCTGTGTGTGCGTGCGTGCGTGCGTGCGTGCGTGTGTGCGTGTGCGTGTGTGTGTGCGTGTTTCCAGGATAACCGGGTCCACATTGGCCCAAAGATGGAGATCCGCGTGGTGACTCTCGGGCTGGACGGCGCGGGCAAAACCACCATCCTCTTCAAGCTGAAGCAGGACG
>CAAKHG010043144.1:0-10106 GCA_901007715.1 Dactylopterus volitans | reverse complement strand
AAGATTTGATCAAACTAGTTATGACGTTACTGGAGTCTTTGTATTTACTGTACCTGGCTTCTCTTTGCAGAAATGAGCGGATGACTGATTTTCTTTTTTTCCGCTATTTCTGATGATCTGGCTGGCTGACAAACACACACACACACACGCACTCAAACACACACACGACGCACATTTTTCCAGCACTTCAGAGGACATTTGCGATGACTTAGCCTCATTTCTGGAGACTTACCCCAAACTATAGCCACTAGAAAATACAATCTTAGCCCTTAACCTTGAACCAGAGGCCCATGATGTGACTCGGAATAAGTTTTAATACTGATTTGCACTTTAAAGATTGAATTGTATCAAAAAAACAAAAATAAAAATATGGATAAGCGACCCAATGCAGTGTAACATAACAAAATTGCACACTATTATAAGGCAGAGTGCCGCATGAGAGGCTTCTCCAGCCTGTTTGTCCTTGTTTTTCTGTCCTCACAACACAAGCAAACATCTGTGTGTGTGTGTGTGCGCGTGTGTGTGTGTCTGTCTCTCTTTGTACACTCACACCACCGCCGACACACAAAAATACTAAAACACACACACACACACACACACACAGCCCCAGGTGGCACATGCTGGCTTCCACTGCCCTACCTGATGATGATGATGCCGTATGCATCGACGAGCACATCCAAAATAATGCTCTGTTTACCCGAGAAGGCTCGTTGGAGTTCAGATTCCTCACTCAGGAAGGGGGATTATTCGATAAATAATATATGTATAAATACAGCCATCATGTGCCTCTCTATTATCCAGTCTACTGCTGCACTGTGGCAAGCAGATCCTTTCGTAGACAGACTTAAACAGTTATTAGTATTAACCACTGCACACACACACACATGCACGGAAAAAAAAAAAATTGGCATCCTAACTACGATATGAGAATTGGTAAGCAAAATGAGAAATGAAGCAATTAGAGAGGTTCACATACATTATTTAGCTCTCATTAGCTTCCTGTGACACTGTAGGCTCCACACCAATGAAAAGTGTTGGCCAGGCTCAGGCAATTAGTAAAATTAGTGGCGCAGGATTTGGCGACGGTTCAGGCCACATGGCCCAGAAGATACCAGACTGGTGTCAGTCGTGTAATTTATAACTTTGCGCATGAAATAATAGGTTTGAAAAATCACCGGGGCCAGCGGAGCGTCACCCGGTATCACACAGGCGACCGGGGGTGGGTGGTTATGGGGGGGGGGTGCTGTCCCCCGGACGGAGGGAGCGGCAGCGGCTCCCCGCCGATCGTCGCGCGGGGGGACAGCGCGCGGTCGGCCATTTTGTGTCAGTCTGAGAAAAAACGCGGGGACGGAGGTCCAAGCGGATGGTAATTAGCAGTCTGGGTTGTGTTTGTTTTAATATCGCGCGTGTTTGTGCTGATAAAGTTTGACTTGCCAAAAAATCCCGGTCCCGCGCTGGATTCCGCTCAAGCTGTTCGCCGCCATCCTTCAGGAACGATGGGGGAAATCTTGCACGCCGCCACTGGTCACAGCACAAACAGACGGCGGTAATCAGTGATTAGTGGACATGTAACAGTATACAGAGATAAGCCCCCCCCCCTCCCGTTCCCATCCCATCCCACCCCTGCTGCCCCCCCACCACCCTACCCCTCCTCTGTGGGAATCAATAGGAGCACACGGAGCACATGAAGCGAGCGCGCTAGGTGGTAAGTATCCCGGAACAATGGGCGTCCTGTCGTTTAAATTGTGTGGGGACATTTGTACTTACTTGAAAGGGGAATTACAATAAATAGCACAAAAGCCATTTCGCAACGCGGTCCTGATCCCTTTAGGTTCTCGGGCTTAAGGTCTGCGGCCAGCTTCAAATGTGCTGTAGGTCCGCGTCCAACACCGCAGCGGAAATAAATAACGCTCTGCAGCCGCTTTATCATTACAGAGGGGTTGGTGGGGCGGTGAGAGGGGAGGGGGGAGGTTGGGGGGGGTGGGGGCGAAAAACAAGGGGAATTCAGAGAACAAGCAAACCAAATAAACAGGTGTTGTGTGCTTTAGAAAAAGCTAATGCTAACGTGTTCTGGAATAGAGAGGCATAATTATACTGTGCCGGATTATGGAAAACATTGTGCATGTTAATTACACCAGGTATGCTCATTGATTTCCTGTTATAATACTTAAATGTGTCATTAATAATTCATTTTTTTCCCTGCCAGCCCCGCTTCCATTTTTCATGCACCTGCGCCGCCGAAAGTGAATGACGCCGTGTCATTGCCGATGACGGCTGCGCACTTCATCACGGAGAGTAATTTTTCTTTTATCTTTTTTTTCCGTTTTTTTTTTTTGTTTTGTTTTGTTTTTTTTTTCCCGCGCTGACACCCTCTTATTTGTCTTTTATGAGGCGCCGGCGTGACGAGGAACGGCTCGCCGCTCGCTCGCTGACCGAGAGCTGCGGGTGTTTTTGTTTTTATTTTTTTTTTTTTAGGGGTTTTGAGGTTTAGTCTTTCGCCGCCCTAATAGGGCAAGAAGTTTGGCGGGACAGGCTGGAGGCGGAGTCACTATCAGCCGCTGTGAATAAAACCCCACAACTGGGCCAAAAATAGACCTTGAGGAGACTAACCCCCGCCCCGCCCGCCCGCCATCCCACCCCTCTACCTCCATCCCTCCTGCCATTTTAACGGGCTGCGTCCCTCAAGGAGCGGCTCCGCCAAACAATAGTGGAGAGACGAGCACGACAAGCAAACAAACGCGGGAACGACAACAGCGGCCGCGGGCGCAATCAAGTTTGTCCTTGAATTTCCACACCTGTGAGCGCCGAAACGTGGCGGGGACGTCTGCGAATTGGAAGGAGGTGGTGGTGGTGGTGGAGGTGGTGGGGGGGACGCGCGACATGTTTGTCCAGCATCAACTCGGCGCGTGTTTATCCCCTCATTTTTGTTTTTTGTTTTTTTGTTTTTTTTGTTTTAATTTTTTCTCCCACCCTCACACACGCACACATCCGCCACCCTCCGCATTGTTTGCCTTCTCTTTGTGGCGCTGAAATACTCAAATTGCATTTCTCAGATGTTGGTTCCCCCGAGGTGCGCGCTTGGCGGCAGGTGTCTGCGGGAAAAGAAAAAAAAAAAAAGAAAAAAAAAGCGAAAAAGGAAGAGGAAACTGGAAGAAAGATAAAGGCGGAAAAAAAAGAGAGAGAGAAAGGGAAGAGAGCACTCAGGCACGAGAGATCTCCCACTCATCTGAGCTGAATTTATGCCGAAATGCTTCATCTGCCATATATGCTCTTTAGCAATGTAAATGCATGCTGATGAACTTGGATCGCGCAACAATATGGCGCACGTGTCCTCCGCCGCCGCGCAAACTTTTTTTTTTTTCTTCTTTTTCTTTTTCCCCACAGTTAATTGTTTGGCGGGAGATGATAAACTGCTCAGAACTCCTCTGAGCGACATCCAAGCTATGGAAGTTTACAACAAACATGCATTTCGGTTCTCCCCCAGGTGCGATATGATATTCCGGAATCCAGCTTAAAAAGAAGAAAAAAAAAAAACAAAAAAAAAAGAAAAAGAAAAAAAAAAAAGCAAGAAACGTAAGCGCCGTTTCCCCGCGACATCATTTTATTTTATTTTATTTTGAAATCAATTAACTAACCTTGAGATGAGCTTTGCTGCTGTGCGGTACAGTACAGCTGAACCCCCCCCCCCTTACCCCTTCACTACCCTCCCCTCACACCTCCTTCCCAACCCCCCAAAAACCTTCTTTGAAACAGGCTTCCTCTCCAGGCACTGAATAGCATATAATAGATATTGAACTGTAAATTTGAATTGAAAGCCGGGGTCACTGTGCCTCATTGACTTTCGACCACAAAAACCAAATGATGTCTTAGTTGAGAGAAATATATCAAAGGATATCAACAATTACGAGTCATAAACACGCCTGGAGACGTGCCTGGCGGGCGTATAGCAGCAGGAATTAGCATGTTGAGCTGATAAATATGCATGTAAAGACGCTCCCAGGGGAATAACGCGCGTGTGATTGATAGCTTTGGAATTGAAGGATGTGTAAATTCCCTTTATTCTGGGGGTTGTGCTGTTCTACCGCCGAAATACATAGCACTTGTTAAAAGTTTTACCAACTTTATAATCCTTAATGCCACATCTGTTTGCTGTCTTTATGGCGCCTGTAAAACGTCATTAAATTATTACCACCAGCTGGCCTCATTGCACAATAACCTCACTTATCTGTTATTCTCTGGGAATACTTTTGATTTATAGACCCTCTTAGAATAAATGATATTTTATACATATGTATATATAAATAAACAAGAGGAAATGTGCTCTCTTAAATAATTCATGAGTCGTACTGAATAAGTTACTTGGTAGAAGTTTTTTTTATTTTTTTTATTTCTTCAAGCAAGTATAAAGTACTTGTTTGTGGCAGATTCAGGTTAAAAAGACGATTGACGCCAGTTTGGCTGGTGAAGAGGAATCTTTGCAAAACATTAAATTCAATCAACTGGAAAGACTTTTATTTTGAAATAAATCTTGATTTTTTTTTTTTTTTTTGCTGCTTTAAGCGGATTTTTTTCTTCCTTTTTTTTAAGCCATAATTTGCAAATAATGTCAAATATTTGTTCTGAAGAATAAACCAATGACGGTTTCATGCATCATTTCAAAAATCTGAATTGGCTTATTGCCTCATTTATATTTATGTTACAGTCAAAGGAAACTAAAGTCGGTTTTAATGGCTTTCCTAAAGTTTTTGAGCACATATCTGCGTTAAAACCCTCAGGAAAAAAGTCAGGATATTTTCACAAATCACACCACTGTCGCGGCTCCAGCGCCGCTTCAAGCCCCGTCACTTAACTCTGAAGAATTCCAGCACCCCCTAATGTCAGCGCGGAGCTATTGAAACGGGCAGAAAAATAAATAAATAAATAAGTAAATGCACACAAACTGACAGCCATCAGAGCTCAAGAACTCTTCAAAGAAGAAATGATAATGAAAATAACAAATGCGGCGCAGGTAGAGGTGTGATCTCTACGGCTGCGCTGGCGCTTATAAATAGCACTCGCCCTGGAGTGGCAATAAAGGCTGTTTGCATAGCTGCTATATGTTTAGTATGTAATGATGTATTATTGCTCTAGGTAGTGGGAGCAGGTCCTATGTGCTTGGTCCTCTTGGGTATAATTGCTTTAGAAGAGATAAACTGGAGAGAGGCAGAGAGAGCGAAAGGAGAGACAGAAAGGGGGAGGCGGGGAGGGGGGGGTACAAGATATTAAAGATTAATAAGGTGTGTGTGTGTGTGTCTCCAGAGTGACTCTTTTCATTTAGCTATACTCTTTTATTTTCTATTGTACTTATCTCTCGCTCACTTTGAAATCCAGACTATTTGGAGAGCCCCCCTCAAAGGCCTCGTTGCTGCGTAACGAGCGACACTGCGTTTTTTTTTCGGCGGTGGCTGTCAATCATCGCCCAAAAAAAACAAAAAACAAACAAACAAAAAAACAGAAAACAAACAAACGCAGGACACAGTGGCAGGAAGTGGTGCAAATTCTAAATTTTTTTTAATCAAAAATTCACGATAAATAGGTGGAAAGATTCCATATGACATGAGGTTTATTATTATTATTTTTTAATATATATATTTGCCATGAATAAGCATACCAAAAAAAAAAACAACAATGTTCAGGTACAAAACCTATTTTTAAAGCGCCGTAAACTAAAATAGTGAAATCAGGCCACGATTTTCAAACTCCAGGTGGCTGGTTTCCGCGATATGGCGAGTTTGATCCGCCGCACTTTTAAAATTTTTTTTTTTTTTTTTACAAGTCTCATGCACATTTGCACACACGCTGACGTTCTAACTGTAGAAAGGAAAGCGTGGATGTGTATTATGGTAGCTTATTGCTTTAAATGCCAGGTTTTTAAAAAAAAAACAAAAACAAAAACAACAACAAAACAAAGCATGCATATAGTACATCCACACACACACACACGCGCGCACACACACTCAAAGTATCAGTGCGAAACTCAGAATAAAGGATTCCGCGAATTTGGCCAGGTTTCCGTGTCAGAAGCAGCCTGTATGTTCGTTTGCGTTCGCCGGCTTTAGAAGGCTCCCTTTTTTTTTTTTTTTTTCCACACCCTGCTGTTTCCCCCTGATAATTTAATGTCCATATTCTTCTCTTCAGGCATTAAAACCCTCTGAAGTTTATTCCCTGCCTCTGTAGTCTACGAGGCTGCACAGTGGGGCTGGGAAACACACACCACCACACTCGGTGGGGCCCTCTGTTGTATTGCCTACTGAGTGCCCAACCAATTACCGAGTTCAAACACGCAGCTATCGCTCTGTTTTCGCCGCTATCCTCTGATTTGGCCGGTGTTTGTACCAGACTTTTTTTTTTTTTTTTTGCTTTTTTTCTCTCTCTCTCTCTCTCTCTTCAATAGAGCTTCTAATACAGATGGATTGATCACTGCATGTTATTCCCTCTCGCAGATGACAAGGCAAACAAACTACAACTTTAAACTGCCCTCATATAGGTTTTTAACGGTGTTTTACGGTGCTGTTTTATTTTTCTTCTTCTTCTTCTAATTTTTTGTTTTTTTTGGCGGGTTTGTCCTCTTCTAAACGTCAAAAACAGCACGGACCAGATATCCCCCCCCCAAAAACTTGCCCGCCGTCTGCCCGCGGGCACCCGGGTCGAGTGGCGCTCTCTCCGAGCGCCCCTTTCGGAAGCGGGGAGGCGAGCCGGATGAACGTGACTCATCGCCTCTGCACACTCAGACGCTCGACCTGCAGACGGCGGCTCGTAGCCCGCATGACTCACCGCTGCGTGTGCGTGCTAAGCGGCGCAAAAATCCAACAAAGAGCGATAAATATAGGTCCCCCCCCACGCCCACCGTATGGGCCCGCGAGAGTTCGGCGCGTGATCCCGGCCTACGAGTCGCACTCCATCGCGAGTAAAACCATTATTCATAATGTCGGCCGCAAGAAGTAGAGCTGTGGGAACTGTCGTGTGGCAGAGGTCAGTTGTTGCTTCTAATGAAGAAACAAAAATAGAGGAGTACATTTACTCCATTGCTGCTAAAACCCTAGATGATCTCGCCGTGATGTCATGCGATCGCCTGGGAAACCACAGCTGACGACACAGCCCTCCTTCGCCGAGCGCTTGTCGCTTTTACGGGGGGGGGGCCTGTTTACGCGGCGACGTTCAGCGTTTTCAAACAGTTCCACGGGACCGCGGGGAAACGCTGTAGTAAACATGCCAGGCCAGCAGTTGGCGCTGTGACGAACCCAGACGTGTGCATGCGCAGAGACACCTCAGTTCTCAGAGCTATATCACAAAAAACTGTCATTTCTTTCATGCTTATTTAGAGCAATATTAGTAATATTAGTGACGTAACAATTACTATTTTATTTCACTTATCAATATTACTTAATATTCAGTGCGCATCGACAGTTTTGCATTTCCGCTCGAAAAAAAAGCGCGTGAGCGGGCCTCTCACACTCGACCCCTCGCACACCGCCTTCGCAAAAAATGTTAAAATCCCGGTTAAGTTTATGGAATCATGGATTTTTTTTTGTTCGTCTCTTTCTTTTCTTCAAGAAAGTGGATCGTTTGAGTTAAAACGGAACGTTTTGCAACGTTCCACCACCTAAAAATGAAAAGGCTTCCCCCGACAGAAACATTTCAGGGCAGAGCATCTCCCATTTTTCCCGGGCGCAAAGGCCATTTCCGGGTTTTCCAATCGGCTGAATGAACAGTTAATGAACGCTTCGTGGACAAGAGCCCATCGCTGCGCCACCTCTCAAAAAAAAAACAAAAAAAAAAACAAAAACGGCAGGTCAGTGGAGAACCCTGCAGTTTCACGGGTCAAAGGTCAGTGGGAATGAGCTGTTGGGGGGGGGGCGTGCGGGCGAGCAGGTTTCACTGGAATCAGTTGACGCCGAGTCCGGGATCGGCAGCCCGACATGCTGCCAGGCGGCGCCTCGTTGCGAGAGGTCCACCCGCGACCGCCTGCCTCAGAGAGGCCGGTTCGCCGAGGCTTCCTCCTCAGCGCGCGAAGGAACCACCGTGCGAGACAAGCGCGGCAGTTGATGATTTCCCAGGCGAGCCCCCCCCCCCCCCCCCTCCCCCGCAGAGATCTTACCTGTCAGCACACCTGAGCTCATCCCGGGCCTCTATTTTTTTTTTTTTTTTCCTGCTGACTCCGCCGCCTCTGTTTACCGAGACCAGACATCAAAAATGCAACAGGGGTTGTTGTGGTTGGGCGTCCCGGGCAACAGGGAAATCACCTGAGCCGACTCCGGCAAACGCTGCTGACTTCCCATTGTTTGCGAAGGATGCGTCTCAGGATCTGAATTTCAGCGTTTTTTTTGTTTTTTTCCCCCCCGTTTGTGCTTTTTTTTTTCTTCCCTTTTTTCTTTTTTAACAGCGGAAAGCTGCAAAGATGGATTACAGGAGACTCAGGCAGCACTGAATAGACCATTAATTTGATAAAGCTGAGTTTGAATGCTTATAAAACTGTGTTGACAGCCCCGGGGAGTGTGACAGCTTCTTCAATTAACAATTGATGCTTATATAAGAACATCCGTCTGTACGTTATTCATGATTCCTTATGCCAGTTGTTGTCATAAATTCCATATGCACGCAAGTTAATAGATTTCCGCCGCTGTATGACAAGATTTCTCCGTCTCCATCTGACCCTGCCATATGCCACGAGACGTCTCTTTTGTCCATATTCACTGTCTAATTACAAGCAGCCTGTTTTCTTTTTTTTTGTTTTTGAATACACCTGTGAGGAGGAATGGCCGGAAAATTCTGCAAAACTATGCTCATATTGGTATTTGGAAGATTACATATTATTTATGAGGGAGGAAAACACCCTGTTCAGCATCTGTCGCATATTCACATACATGTTTTGTTTTTTTTTCTCTTTTGGTATATTTTGTAAACGTCTATTTTGAAAACTACGCTGTATTCATAGTAAAGATGTTCATTATTAAATTATGCTAGATGGCAAAAAAAAAAAGAAGATTTTTTTAAATGGGTTTGTAGGGATGTAAATCTTTTATCCTTATGCAATATTATATTGATTCTTTGGGCATTGATACAATATTTCCAGATGTCAGGAAGTCTGCACTGGTATGATTTCTATTGAGTTGAGTGGGCTGTGATCAGTATATCATATAAAAATTAAACATATCGGTGTTTAAACTGAAATATGATCACTTTCACACCTCAGCTTTTCCAGACAATTTGATTAAAAATAGTCTATTCTATTCAACTCAAGATGAATATAGAAACTACACCTAAGGTTTAAATGCAAATGTTGTTTGTCACTCACCTTCAGGGGCGGCGGTCTTGGAAGGGAGCAGCAGGAAGTGTGCTGAAGGAATTCTGAAGATGCGCCGTGGGAGTTTCAAAATAAAAGCTGCCTTAAAGAACATGAGATAAGTTGATGTTTTCGCTGTGATGTTTGATCGCCAGTCATTGGATCAACATATCGATCCGGATCGATGGATCATCACACGCACACACGCAGACGCACACACACACACACACCCGCGGTGGTGTGAGGATTTCACACATAAACGTTTTACTCACCTTGGAGATTGTTGAGTGGCTGGCAGAAACCCCCGAGCTTTTAAACTGAAGGCACGGAGTTCATGGGATGCCTTTCAATGTCAGAGAGGTGCACTGTGGGAAACGAAGGAGCCGCTGGATTCGGAGCTTTGCAGCGGGAAAGCAACCCGCTCGATGGAGGTGCCGCACCGGCTGACTGGAGCTCGGTTTTCATCCGGGATCAACATGAGGCCTCCTGCCACATTCATGATGTCATGCGTTAGAATATCAGCCTCCAATCCTGCGTTTTGACTATGAGGTGCTGGTCAGTCTGATCAAGTCATGGAGCCTGAACTCTAAGATGCACATGAGGGTCAAAAAATGACAGAGTGAGGTCGTTTTCTTCGGTATCTTCGTAGTGAAAAAAGTTGTTGTCAGGTATTCCTAAAAAAAAACATGTTTCTGATTTGATGCCATTTAAAATTCCAATCCGCCTGTTGTACACGCATTAACTCTAATGAGGGGGTCATTTTTGACCCGCTCATGACGCGCCG
>CAAKHG010043142.1:0-13042 GCA_901007715.1 Dactylopterus volitans | reverse complement strand
GGAAATTTACAGTTCTCTGTCTTTCTTTACCTCCCTCCCTTACTGTAAAAAGCTTGGCGATGAAATGATGGACGGCGCCGTATCAGAGCTCGAGATGTTACCTTGCTAAAGAGTGCGACTCAGACTTCAAGTCCCCCCGTTTATCCGTCTTTGCCTGCCTTGCGTCCCATTTTTGTCCTCATCTCTGCCTTCCCTTTTCTCCCTTTCTCTTGTTTTCCTCCCTCCTTCCCCTTCCAGACCGGATTTTCTTGTGTATTCGATACAGTGAAGTAATGCAGGGTCGAAGGTTCAGCTGGAGTAACCTTGACCACTGTGGCTATTCATTAGTGTGGTCTCTCTCCCTTGGGGGGTGGTGGGGTCAGAGCTAATGGAAATAATAAAAAGAACCACCCCCCCAGCAAAAAGCACATGTTCCTGTCTTTTGGTAAAGCGCAATAGCATCCTCCCTAACCCCGATCTAACCCTCGTCCCCCTGACTTTACCTCTGCCTCACCTCGGGTGCCTTATTCCTGCACCTCGGGGGTCGTTAGTCAAAACAAACTGTAGATTTTTCCGACCTCTTGTCGTCATATTGCCGGAGTGTCACACATGAATGAACGCTGCAATTCGGAGAGGGTTTTTTTTCCGGTTCAACTTATCTGTCATGCGAAGTCACAAAAACTCCAAACGTCATGCGCCTTCGCTACGCCGCTTCACGCTCCCCGAGACGCGTCCAAGTATTTGCTCGCGGTTTGAAAACTGCCCAGTTTCTTAAAATGATGTGATGTTGCTATTGTGATGAGCTGACTTAAAAGATTAAAAGAATGGATTGAGTATAGGAAAAAAGAAAAGTAGATAAATACGTAAAAAAAAAAATAAAAAAAATTCTGTCTGTCCCTCCTCTGAGACAGACAGACATGTCCATGGCCGCTCCTCAAAAGTGAAGCCAAACGTTTCCGGGTTGAAGTACAGGTCATAAATCCTGCCTACTCTGCCTAATTGATCGAGACTTAACTGAAAAATGGCAGCACTTGACATGTAAATAAAAAAAACATGCAATGGAAATTTTTCCCAAATATGGTGCCTGTCATCTTAGGCAGCTCCCTGATGTACAATAAGTTCAATTATTATTATTATTATTTTTTTGCAAGTTTGGTTTTAATAAGTTAATTCATACTATAAAAATGCGGCCTGCCGTCACGAATGACATCAGTTCTGCATGAATTACTGGTGGTAACACAGGCATTTATTTGATTTTGTATGGGAATTATAATGTCATGCTAACTTTTCTATAACCATTATTTTCTGTTTCAGAGTGGGGTGCAAAGATGCTGGTATAAATATGACGGTGTTGGGGTAATTGTGCACGGGGTGGATGTTACAGGTTGGTTACGGTTACACATTACAGTTACGTGTTACAGTGTAACCTCAATTACAACATACCAGGATTTCATGTTTATGACGTGTGAAATTTACTGGCATCATAGCTCCTAAAACGTACAGTTTCACACCGCTTTTGGTGTGTGCAGCATGCTCATTTCACGAACATTGCTTTTTTTTTTTCTTACTGTGTAAAACTATTTTGAGATTGTGAAAAATGCAAAAGTTGGAAAATTAAAGAGACACATCCCACCCGCGCTGCTCAAGTCCGAGTTCCAGTCGAGACCTGGTAGGGTAGCTTCTGATTGCAAGACGAGACTGAGTGCGTGAGAAAAGGGGGCCTTGACTTACGGTCAGCACTGTAGATTCATAAAGAGACACAAGCTCAAACATAAAGAAATGCAAAGTAAATATATTGTACAATGTTAAATACTACTACATGTTCATGTAGTCTTGAGGTAAGGCCTTGAGGTCCTGAGGCATTGTTCAAGGACATTTGGAAAGTTTTTGGTGAAAAGGTGCAAAAATTTCAACACATGTGCCACAAAATAAAAGCATATTCTCGTGTATGACCACCTAGCATGCACGCTCACCCCTGATAAGATACATGCCTGTGTGTGTGTGTGTGTGTGTCTGATTTTACTCTTCGCTACCTATCCACGCGTGCAGACACCGTAGCGTGCGATTATCCTCAGGCCGCGGGCGTGCACTTGATCCTGATCCCAGCTCAGCACAGGCGGGTCTTTGTGTGGGATGGCTCCCCGCTCCTCTCCACACTCCGCACCACATCCAGGACGACGCGCCATAAATCAGAGCGCGGACGGGGAAGCGTGGCCACGGGCTTTGGAGGCGGCGTGGCCCGACCCACGGCTACCAGACATCCATCACGACTGCAGTCCGGCGCGGCTCCAATCCTCGGAGACGCTCCCGCAGGCCGCGCTGTTTCCGCCCGGAGCGGAGGCTTCTTTTGTTGAGGGGACCAGTCAGCGAGGGATGATCCTAACATAAAGTGAACTGAATCGAAAGACAGGTGGCAGCAGCAGCAAACAGACCCCTTCAGAGGATGCGACCTTGCCTCCCGCCGAGACGGATCAGCTAGCACCCTCCAGTGCCTGATGGATGTTGCTTGGGGCCCCATGAAAGCAACGTCCCGAGAACTGAACTAAACCCCTTATAATGAACGCCACATTCGATCTGTATTTAAGTTTGTACGTGTGCATGCGATTGGATCGTTTTTTTTTTATTTTTTATTTTTTTTTATGTAAGACACTTTGAATTGCTTTTCTTGTGCTGCACAAATAACCTTTTTATTGAGCTGCATTTCAGCGCGCGATAACCCTTCGAGTTGTCCGGTCGGCCATGAAAATTCGCTACGAAACACATCATTTTGTAAAGAAGAAAATAATTTTACTGCATCACAGATTCTGCGCAACTTTTGCTTTTTCGTGAACTTCCGTTTCACAGGAGACTGAGGAGAGAAACAGACTAGCGGCCATTCAACATAACACAGGGATTTTTTTTTTTCAATTTCTCAAATATTCATGATTTTTCAAATAGTGGAAAAGTGATAATGGACAAAACTTTTGAGAAGATAAAAATGACTAACTTTTTGACTTTTGACGCTGCTGTCGTCGTCACACTACAACTATCTGTCCCTCAGTTGAATGCCTTCCAGCTTTTCACGGTAAACGCTGAGGAGCAGCAGCCTCGCGTTCCCACTGTTGCGCAGCTCTGACCTCAAAGTCCCGTGTTTATAGCAGACAATTAGATTCACGTCCCGTTTTTTTTTTTTTTCCTGTCTCTCTCTCTCTCTCGCTCTCTCGTCCTCTTGGCAGCGGTCGCCGGCCTTGTTAGCCAAACACAGACAGCCACACAATAAATTTACACATTTCTATTTTCAAATGCGCAACTGCGAAACATCCATCAGGCCCCGCAGGTGTCTGGTCCAGACAGTGCTGTCTTCGCGATGGCGGGACAGAAGGCGAGCTGGACGGGATCCCGTTTTAAATGCGCTGCCGTCACACTTATTCGGACCCTGCCAGAAACAACTGCTCAGTGAAGTCCTCCCTCACCATAGTACACACACACACGCAGACACGCACACACAAACACTCACTCACACGCGCACACTTAGTTTGACATAAATATTCAGTACCTATCCATGTCAACCCGGCAGGGTTCTGATTACATTGTGCCCCCTCCTTTCCCCCCCATTGATCGGTTTAAGCTGAGAAGTGGGACCACGGGGGCGGAGCTAGTGGATGTGCGATATCGCTGCTTGACAAAGACGCTAAAAGCAACGCTGTCGCACACTCATGCGAGACGACCGCGGCCGTGGAAAACTTTCCAGGTACATCCAATACAAGTAAAGCGAGCAATCAAAAATGCATCAGTACTTTGTAATAAATAGTCAACAATTATTTTTCTCCAACATAAATATTAAGTAGTAAATGAGGCCTGGACAGATACACCAGGACATTTTATTTTTGTCAACCACACTGATAAATTCATTGCAATATAAAAGCATAATGTAATAGAAAATGTCCATTTTATAGATATACCCCAGTTTTTATTGTTCAGAGAGGTACACATAATTCATGTAAAACGGCCAAATTATTAACTATTATATACAATGGATTAAAGGATTGGAAGCTCTGCTGAGACTGAAGGCCGCTTCATTGTGCTTATGAATTGCCTAAATAAATAAGCTGCAAGTAAAAGAGGCAGCCAAGCGTCAGCCTGAGCGTCTGGCCACGATATATGACTATTATTAGACACTCGGAGGATTAATTCAGCGCCGGGAAATCTTTGATATGACTGGTTTCGATCCATATCCCTCAAACACAAATCTGGAAAATTTGTGGGCCCTGTGAATTATACTTTCACCTGACTGCGGTCAGCGAGGCTGAAGGACGGTGGCGGCCCAGCGCCCTCTGCTGACCGGCCGTCCCTTGAGCGACGGACGGACGGACGGACGGACGGACGGACTCGCGCAAAAAAAAAAGCCATATGAGAAAATGGGCTCAAATAGAAGCGGAGGAACCCCACATAGACACATGACGATTCGACACGCACTCGCACACAGTCGCTATCTCCTAGACGAATGGTCGGCATCCATCACGGCCTCCCTCTCCGACTTTGCTACGCGGGGACATTGAGATCTCCTTTGTCTCTGTCGGGGCCCAAAGTGAAATGCTTCAGCAAGTGAGCGGCGCGCTCGCCACGCGGCATGCCTGTGTCAGAAAACCCCGCGTTTATTATTTTTAATTATTCATACGGTGGAGGTATTTGGCGTGGCAAGGCGCGATCCATCACGGCGCCGAGCTCGGGGGGGAAAATCATCGATCAGGAAATGTTGCAGCTTTAGCAGATGAGGTGAGGAGAGGTGAAGGCAGGACACGCGCACCCACCCACCCACACACACACGCGCACGCACACACGCACGCACACACGCACGCACGCGCACAATTTTAATATCCTACCTCGCTCTAAACCATGTGGTTATAGAGACGGAGCTGCCGGTCACTAGTGTCTCCACGTTTTTCAGTTTAAGTCTCACGTCAGAGGATTTTGCAGGTCGTCAAGCTCGATGACAGGAAAGTGCTCTGCTATACAACTTGTGTGACACATCTGTTCATCCCCTCCAAGTCTGGCAGATGGAATCAAACTATTATCTCCGCTGAGGAGGTTTTGATTTCATTACCATTTGTTTGGTTAGCGAGATTACATAGAATAAAACAACCGTTGCAAGATGTGGCAAGATTTCACTCTTTTTTTTTATGACCTTTTTTCTTAGTTTTTCAGGAAATATCGCATGGACCTTTACTTACAGTGACAATAATTTGATCAGCTCATAGCTGGATCAGAGATGGAGCTAACGAGAATCAGGTTTTTTTTTTGCAAAGTGAGCGAGCGGTTCAGAATATTCCGTTTCATTTTGTTGCAGCTGCCCCAGTGCGACACCTCAGCTCCATGTCTTAGAGTCTGTTTGTGTTTGTTGCAGATAAAACGAGACATGAACCTGGTTTTTATTGGTGTATCCACAAAGCTTAAGGCTTTACTTAAGACCATTTCAAGAAATAATATCTCACCTCAAATTTTCCCTGTTTTTTGGCACATTAAATCTGCCAATGGGGAAAAAAAAACAACAACACTTGCGATAAGATGCAGTTACCTCGCAGCTCGCGGTGCTGCTTTGTTGGGCTATTGTGCCTTATGTGTGTGTTCTCAGACAAATATGCCCCCCCCCCACTGATCACTTAATTAGGTACACCTTCACACCTCCCAACTTCACTCTACCCCCGCGGCGTTTCTTTACCTTTACTCTTGAATGTTAACTCACGTCCATCACCATGTTTAGAGCACGTGCGCCTCTAACCGCCCGCCAGACACTCCCGGCTCCATGAGGACGCTCCCCGCTTTCTCCTTCTTGACACGGAGTCCCAGACTGGAGGCAAGCACGTGAGCTCCGAGAACGGAGCACTTAAAACCATCTCGCTCGCTCCCTCTCTGTTTGTCCTCCAGGGCACTTGATACCGTACCAGGCAACCCCGGTGTAAATCACAGGGCCGGGGTGTAAAACACAAGCAGATGGCTGCTGCTTTTGAATGGCGTCTCTGTGCGATAGTAACTGTATCACTCTTAATTATGGCTGAAATGATCCATTCCTCGGTTGAGGAAATAAATCAGGCCATTTAAACTCCCTTCTCTCTTGCTGTTCCTTTCTCCTTCTGGCCTTCTTTCCCTACCTCAAACTTTCTCTTTTACGATTTGCACATGAAAAAACAACTTTAGCCCATATTAGCCCCCCTTCGCCCCCCCCCCCCCCTCCTCCCTCCTCAGCCACACCAATATTGACAGTGATGAAAGTGCCAATTATTATGGCCGGCTGTTTCCGCCAGCGTGTATGGAGGTAGGAGAATGTGCTTGACTGCGAGCAACGCATGCTGAGGTTCAAGGCTCCTGGAGGATGGGCGTGAGTGTCCAATCCCAGCACCGCGGCGGCGGAGCGCTCGCGGCGGGGTCCGTCCCGCCCGGGGGAAAGCAGTTATCCAGCACCGCAAGCTGAAAAACGAGCAGGCCAGCGACAGGGCTTTAATGAGAGGCCAATGCCAGGAATGTACGAGCAGGTTTATTTAGTCAAGCTCAGTGATCTGTTTTTCTAGGATCTCTATTATGCCTAATGAACACAAACATGCGGACCGAGAAAAAGGACGGGATGCCTGGAAAACAAGGGTGGTTTCGCTCCCCCCCCCTCATCTTTCTTCCCGTCTCTCGCCCCTCTCTCTCTCTCCCTCGCGCTGCTCGTCTGCTTTAACCCTCAGCCGCGAGGATATAACGCTAGATCTGATTAGGCAGCTAATCCACTAAAAAACTCCGGCATAACAAGACCCACTGACTCATATAAACACGGGAAGGAAAAAAAAAACCCACATTCAGCGACCTGTGTGTGTGTGTGTTACATGTATCCGTACCTGTGTAGTTGTACTACCGTGTCGACAGTCACCAGCCAGGGCATGTACCATGTGCTATCTATTAGCATACAGCTGTTATTGCTACTTCCTAGAACGTTTTTACAAGGAATTAGCCGTGGCTCTGTTACGGGTTGTTAGGCACGGCCACGGGGGAGAACGTGGCGGCGGGGAGCGATGCCAGACTCAAGGAAGTGCCATCGATGAGAGGACACTCACAGGTCAAGATATTGGGTTTGATGGAGAGAGTTCAGAGGAAACGGCAACTGGCAGGTTAGTGGAGGAAAGGTTGAGGTGAGCATGAAAACGAGACGTCTGCATCGCAAGAACCTCCCCTAACCTTCGGAAGAGGCAAACCTCATTGGTGTATCGCTGTAATGTTTGCATTTTTTTTTTTTGCTGCTGCAATATTTGCACAAGATAATCAATAAAACATTTATAAGGAAGTCATAAAGGATTTCAAGCAGGTTTTCATTTGCAGAGGTCACTGACACAAAAGAGAAAGCGGTTCTTCTAGTGACTGAGAAAAGCGGATCCTCAGCCTTTAGAGGCGCTTATCTAAACACAGCATCGGTGCAAGGCCACGGCTGTGCTTCTCAGGCACCAGGGCTTCATGGGTGTCCCACGCCGCCGAGGGGGTGATGGACGCCTGGCTCACCCGCACATCGCTGCAACACGGATCGGGTTCTGTGACTGACAGTCGAGCAGCGTAAAGAGAGCCGCAACACCACATGTATCCAACTTAAAGCTTAAAAAAACAATATATATATATATATATATAAAAAAAAAATCATCTCTCTACGTTTATGTTTACTGTCCAGCTTTTACAAAAGAAAACAGGAAACAGCAAATATGCATTAGCCTTAAATGCCTTAGAGGTGAATCACTCAAAAGGAGGGAAAAAAACATAAAAAAAGGGAATGGCCGGCTATAGCTTTGTTATTAATCATAGACATAGATAGATAGATAGATAGATAGATAGATAGATAGATAGATAGATAGATAGATAGATAGATAGATAGATAGATAGATAGATAGATAGATAGATAGATAGATAGCTGACTACAGTATTGTGTCATATATGCAGACGTGTGATTGGGAACTGCACATTCAGTAGATGCAAAGCAAACGTTGTTCCAGTGAGCTGTTCAGAAACAAAAAAAAATCAATCACTCACGATTGAGTTGCGTAGGCCATCAATTCGTGATCGCTACTGCACCTACTGATCAGATAATAAAAGGCTACTGTCTACGTTATAAAGTAATGCGTGTCTTCAGATGTACCCGTCTCGTCCCAATCCTGTTGAAACCCTGATTGCTGACTCGTCATCGATACCCTGACATGGGTACCGAGATCATAGGTCATATGGCACATGAAGTTTCGGGCGCCAGCCGCGCTGAGTCTGCTTTCATTGCTCTCATCTGCAAACAGTTTGGGTTTCCAGTGTTCCAAAACAATGTTGCAGTGCCATAATGACAGCATCTGCCACATGCGTGTGCATACAATATGCTGGCGAACGCCAAGAGCACATCGTCGGGCCTGCCGTGAGGAATGGACAAAACTGATGCCGCGCGAACGCAGACCAACTACTAAGGTTGAAGAACAGGAAGAAAGTGGAAGAAAGAGGCGGAGGAAAGACGGAATGGAAAGGATGAGTGACATTTGAGAGTTTGGAGTGGATGACCAAGAACGGGAGAGAAATTTAGTGAAGAGAGAAAAATGCAGAATTAAATGTTTTTGTCTTATCTGCGCTGCTTTTGTGCAGGAACGGAGACATTCAGTTTAAACCTTTTCTAGGGTGTCAAGTGCTGCGAGATTTGGAATTAGGCACATACTGCACACAGTACATGTATGTGTTTAAAGGGAAATCGCAATTTATCTCAACTTGTTTCACATCAGGTATGAAGACGGTTGCCCGACATCTGCTGGGCTCCGGGAACACTGTAGCTCTCCCCCTCAAAACAGGACACAACCAACTTAGAGAGTTCTACAAAAACCTAAATCGCCTGAATGCCCTGCTGATCGGTGATGCTGCCACGTCCTCCCATCTCACCAACTGAATATGGGTAGAAAACGAAATCATTTGCAGACTGGAGCAACCCAGTTACCGGGAAGAGATGTCCCTTCATGTCACTGAAAACCAAAGACACATTTCATGTCCACATTTCGGAAGCGTCGGGTTTGGCTTTCGGAGCAAAAGCGCTTGGTCAAGTTTGCAGGAAAAATGATGGTTTTGGTTGGAAAACACACTTTTCCGTAAAGGTAGCGCACGCGCACCTAAAACAACATTTCGAGAAATCTTGATGTGAAGCGGTTGTCTTGGCTCCGGAACCTTGACCTTTTACTTATCTGTGGCTGTCAGAAAAACGCGAAATGACAACGTTATTGATGAAGGCGGGTCAACCCGGTTCAAAAATCGACGGGTCACGAGGTCAGCGCGAGGCTCCTGATGGCTGAAACAGTAAAATCATTTAAGGTTACAATCAGAACAAAGGGGATAAATATAACCAAGCCCTCGCGGGTGTCCAAAATAAACTGTGAGTTTGTGTGCGTGTGTATTTGTGTGTGTGTGTGTGTGTGTCTGCTGCCACAGAGCTCCTCCTCTCATCTGCTCCCAGTTAGCAACATCTTGAACGTTGCACTGCAGCATGCTCCCATGTCATAAAACACACTGCTGCTCCTCTCACCATATCCTTCTCCCTCTGTCTCCATCTTTCTCTCTCTAGGCTTTTGTCTGGCACATGGGCTGGAAGATGTTTTTTTTTTTTTTTCGTTTCTTTTCTTTCTTTTTTTTTCACTTCTTCTTCTCCCCTCGTCGACCACGGAAAAAGCTGCACGCGTCCAGCTGCGTCTCGACTCGGACACGCGGTCGTTAAACAGTTTGAAAAATAAATCCCAAAAAAAAAAAAAAAATCCCGAATGTCTCAATGGCATCATTCTTGTCTGCATCCCATCTCTTCTCTGTTTTCTAATGTCTACTCGTGAATGCGCGAAATATCTGAGGCGGCTGGGAACTCTGTTCCTTTTGAGCGTTCCGCCGCGGAACAGCGCCTCTCCGATCACCAGCCCGCGCTGGAAAGGCCTCGCTCGCCGTTGCCAAAGTGCCCCCCCCCCCCCCCCCCCCCCCCCCCCCCCCCCCCCCCCCCCCCCCCCCCCCCCCCCCCCCCCCAACCCCTCCACTCGCATTCCCTCGTGAGCAAAGGTCCAGGGCGGGCGACTAGCTGACTTTAATCAGAGAGATGTATGGAGGGACTCTAATAAAGCATGGACTCTAATGACAATTAACGCAGGTAACTACAGGCGCTCCATCACCCGGCAGCTGAGGGAGATGCCTCAGTATGTAGCCGTCCGCCCCACCGTCTCTGCGTTTCCTCTGTCCTGCGTAAAAGAAAGGAATGATAGATCAACCTCTTCATTGCTTCGATTGCTATACTTTATTTTGCTAATTAGAGTACGGTAAGGTACAATTTTTTTGGGGTTGACTGATGACTACTGTTCCCCCCTCAGCCCTTCCTTCCATTGCATTTGCATACTTGCATCCCAAACTCGCCTCCACCGCCTGAAAGTCATAAGGCACACGTTTAAAAACAAGCGGCTAGAGGTATGTAGGTTCAGAAAAAAAAAAGTCTCAGTGCTTAAATCCAAAATTAGGTGCTTTATCATTTGTGATTAGCAACCTCGTGCCGAGCAGATCCCGTCATCCCGGCTCCGCTCGCTCATCCTGGATATCAGAGCGCCTCCTGCATTAAAGTCGCACCCACACCACCATGCCATACATGCTCTTGAGGTACTGGCCTGTGGGACTCCAGCCCGCAACCTTGAAGTTGTAAGCACACCAAAACCAACCACAATTATCCCGCCGTTTGACCACGAGTATTTTCAGCGCCAGTCTAGGCTCGGTGTCTGCAAACGGCTTCCTCTTTCTATCCTGGTCGGTGTTGCTCTCTCATTGGCGCAGGCTTTCCCATGTCCGCGCTCTCCAGGCATCAAAAACCGTCCTCCTGTCTCGGCCGCGGGCCACTTTCATTCTCGCTGCATCCCCCCCCCTCGCTTCCCCCGACATCCGTCGGCGGCGCCCGACGACCGCCGTCGCGTGCATCCCCTGGCTGTATCAGCTAGACGGGCAGAATTCGGGAGACGGGCAACCCCACCAAACTAATTGGCGCCGCTTATGGTTGGCTGACATTCATTTTCGGCTCTCCCGCATGATTTTTTTTTTTTTTTCCCTCGTTTCCCTCCTTGTTGTGAGACCTTGATTCTCTCGACTGACCTCAATGTCCTGCAACACATAAACACTCCACTGCTCAAGTCGTCAATGGCCTGTCTCAGACACCCATTTGTCATCACAGTGCTTTGTTGTGTGCTGAGGCCCCGCCTCTCTTTGATCTGTGCCGGACATGTCTTGGCCCCGGCTGCCTCTATTTTCACTTTGTGGTCTTCGCCCTGACCACCGTCTTGGCTCCGGGCCGGTGCACTCCCCTCACCACACCCCGGGGGAAAGCGGAACACACCTAAGCCATTTTTGGGCTCCTGCCTGTTGCATGTTCCATACGCTGTTAAACGCAATAATGTGGCTTGGAGGAATTCTCGCTCTCCTTCTCACACATTGTTGCGGGCGCTTCCTGCTCCGGCCTCTCCCCGAGCCCGATGGCGGCTCACATTTCCCGAAACCATAATGTGATTCACCCCCGCCCGGGGTCACCTTCATCATCTCGCTGGTGCTCTCCCATCACGCAGTTTGATTCCTCTTTCTCTTTCGAGTGACTTGACTCCTGAGAACCTCTGAAACACACACGTTTACAACGTGCGATATTGTGCATTATTGCACAATATTGGAGGTGTTAATTATGTCGAATTTATTTTTGTAGTTTTGTTGTGGCTGGGTTGTAGTTTATAGGGTGCAAACTGGTCATTGTGTGTTTCAAAGTGACTGTGTCTAAAAAGGGACGCCGCTGTGCCTCCAGCGTTCTGTCACAGGTCAAGACTGGGTCAGTTTTCCAAAAACAATATAGATATAAAGAGTTTCCAGTTTCTTGTTTTTCTTCTGCAGAAACAGCCCTTCAGGAAATGTTTTATGGTATTGTTTTTTATAATTATATTCCCGCTGCACATCATTTGATGCGCAGCAGGCTGCAACATCGACCTCTAGCTGGAAACGGGATCGCGTAATAGATAACAGCAACAGTCACTGAATCTGCGGAGTCGGACTACATGTTCGTGAGAAAACCTAAATGTGGCTATATACTCGTATAATAACACATTACACATTGGAGAAATGGTAAGCTAATTGCATCCCACTGCTGAGGAGCGGTTTCATCTTTGGAAGCCATAGTTGCCCTCTCGCTGCCCAAAGCGCCCGCAGGGCACTACTGCCGCCCATAATCTTCTGTGGCTGTAATTAAGGCCTGACAGTGGTGTGGACAACAGTGGGATGCTTCGCTGGAACAACCAGATTTTCTCTTTGTTTGTTTGTTTGTTTTTACGTGCGGCATGACAAGACGCTGGATGCGAAGGCCGGGCGCACGCAGAAGGCCGGAGCGTCTGGAAGCGGCACGACAGGCGACGCAGCCAAACTGTTCGCATCGCAGGTTAATCAATCGTCGCGGCTCGAGGGGCCCCCTTTTTCTCTCTGTATGTCTGCTGTGTGTGTGTGTGTGTGTGCTGAGCCCTCTTGCTCTCTGATTGGATGCAACTAAAAACCTTGATTTTAAAGAGCACGATCACAAGCAGCAGCGCAGGGGCAGGTTTGCATATCTCATCATGTGACAGGTAAAAATCCGTAAGTGGGCAAGAAAATGTGAAAGGTTAGCAAACATCAGTCATCCAAACCAGATTATAAATGTTTATATGAAATATATCAAAATAGGGTTGGGACGGGCACACAAAAACCATGATTTTGGTAAGTTTGATGGTTCGCAATCATGGTTTGGTTAACTTTTGGTACAGTAAGAAAAAAAATGCAAAACCTAAAATTTCTTGTTTTTTTTCTAATGAAATTTTTGATGGTCCAGCGGCGCACACAACCCTGCCAGCACCGAGTTGGCAGGACGCGACTTACCCTGATGTCCACCGGTCGTGGACGCCAGAGCGGATGCCTTCGATGAGCAACAGCGGCTTTTGCTTGTTCCAAACGCTGGCGGCTTTTACAGTTTCTATTCCGGCAGCAGGGACCTTCACATCAGCGTCGAGCTGCTACAGCTGATTCATCAAGT
>CAAKHG010043136.1:0-12489 GCA_901007715.1 Dactylopterus volitans | reverse complement strand
TTTGACACGTGCGTGCGCACACACACACACTCACACACGCACACACACACACACGCGCACACGTTTTGATGTGCATGTTCTTCTATTAGAGGAAATGACATGAGGGAGGTCAAGAGACACTGAAGGACCACTCTCACTCTCTCTGTGTCTCTCTCTCTGTCTGTCTCTCTCTCTGTCTGTCTGTCTCTCTGATTGCATGCAGGGCCACGCTGCAGAGGTCCTCTCGCTGTGCTTCAACACGACGGGCAGTCAGCTGCTCACCGGCTCCTTCGACCACACCGTCGCCATCTGGGACGTGGCTTCAGGGAGGTCAGCCATCTTTGTTGGCGTCCGTGCGCTGGGTCCGGCGGCGTCTGCGGGCCGCGTCCGCCACTCACCGCGTCCGCCACTCAGCGCGGGCGTCCGCCACTCACCGCGTCCGCCATTCATCGCTTCTCCCTGCTGTTTCCAGGCGCCTCCACACTCTGGCGGGTCACACCGGCGAAATCAGCAACGTTCACTTCAACTGGGATTGCTCGCTCATCATCAGCGGCTCCATGGATAAAACCTGCAAGGTGAGCGGCGGCGGCGGCGGAGGCGGCGGAGGCGGCGGAGGCAGCGGCGGTGGCAACAGAGGCGGCAGCGCTGCAGAGGCGCCTTCAGCTAATTAATCCATCTGATGTCTCAGTTCTTTAAGATCTTTTGTCCATTGGTGGATATTTTCATTCGCTTTAAACTGGTGCAGACAAGCGGTAGCGGCGGCCGGATGACTCCTCCCCCAAAAATAGAAAAAGCCCTAATTCCTTAGTTATGCCGAGATGAGTCACGCTAACGAGCGACAGTCATCCACCCTGCTGCCCTCAGTCGGCTCGTAGCTCCACGCCGGCAGACACCCACCAGGCTGCGGTGGTTTCCTTCCCCACGTCTTTGCTGGAGCCGCTCGGCTCCTGAATCACCTGGTTAATGATTCGAATCTTCCTACTGAATCAGGAATCAGGAGTCCGAGGTCTCCATGAACCCGGGTCCATAGAGTCCTCCTGGCTGGCTAATGCTAATGCTAAGTACACGAGACCAGTTAGCGACTCACCGGAACCACGGCGGACTCAGATGATCCGGTTCACTGATTCACTGCAGTCAGTGAATCTAAGTAATAAGTTAAATATTGTAATAAACAAGCGGTTCAACAGAATTCAACTTGTGTAACTTTTGCGTATTTTACATTCTCTGGTCCTACGTGCTTTCTGTCGTACATTTTGCACATCTTCATTCCAGTTAACCTATAATCTATTTGCACATTTTGCATCTTTGTCCCGTTTGCTGCTATTTGTGACTCTGTCATTTCATCTTACTTTGGGCGTGTCTGCCGCGCTCGCCGGCAGCTGTGGGAGCCAATCAGCGGCAAGTGCGTGAGCACGCTCGCCGGACACAAGGAGGAAGTGCTGGACGTGTGCTTCGACTTCAGCGGGCAGCTGGTTGCCACGGCGTCAGCCGACGGTGAGACGCGTCCCTCTCGCGCGCCTGAACCTCGCTCTCACGCTTCGCCGGCGCAGCTCTGCGCGCTAACACGCCGGCGCGCTAACACGCCGGCGCTCTCGTGTCCCTCCAGGAACGGCGCGAGTGTTCAGCGCCTCCACCCACCAGTGCCTGGTCACCCTGCAGGGCCACGACGGCGAGATCTCCAAGGTGCGTCTCTCTCTCTCTCTCTCTCTCTCTCTCGGTGTTGGCAGCATCTGGAGGCCTCGCCGTCATCGTTTGTAAGATTTGAACAAGATGTTGTGGAGTTTTAGAAAAAACATGCGACATTTCATTCCACGCTGCTTTTTGTGTTTTTAAAAAAAAAAAAAAGAATCGTATGAATGACACTCGGGCCAAAGATGCCAGATCTTTTCTTGCATTTTATCGAACATTTCCGTCCTCTAGTAAAACTTTGCCACAGCAAATGTGATTTGCTTCGATCCAGCTTGCAGCAGCTGTGCTGGATGTGTGAGTACGCAGCTTCTTTCTGACGGCCGCCGTGATGAAGCTGAGGAGCGTCTGACTGCTCTCCGGCGTCCTCTGTCTCCTCGCGTGGGTTCAGCACGTCTGCATTTTCATAATTCTGCGGTTTGAAATCCGCCTCCGAACTGGACCCTCCACACAATATTCACGGGAGATGATGAGCAGCATCTGAGTCACAACTCAACTTGTCCCACCTGATCTTGGAATTTTGCTCAGTCTCACGTAGACACACGTCCCCAAAGTCACCTTTGACCCCGTAGCTCAGCCACGCCCCTCTAGCTTTGCCTCTGTGGTGAAATATTACTGTATTTTAGTGGTAGAACGCGTTGCTTCTGCCACGTTCTGCTGGCGTCCGCAGAGCTCCGGCATCTTAGCGGAACCGAGACATGTGGAACATTTGAAAACTGGCCTCTTTCTCAAAGAGAAGAAACAATGAGGTTTCCGCCCTAATCGGGTCCCACGAGTCGACTCCCGGTCGCCGTTCTCTGTCGCCGTGGCGACCTTACACTGGCGCGTCACTCTCGGCAACAGCTCCAGCTCGTCGTCAGTCAGAGCGAGAAACCTCGGGCCGCTCTCGCCGCCGCTTCTTCTGTGGTGATCTCAGCAAATGAGGCGGAAGTCCCGGCTGGTCTGAGAGGGCGTCAATGGGGGCCCGTTTGGGCCGAGGCTCCCGCGTGAGCGGCGGACCTGGAACCTTTAAACCGTGGAGGTGGGATGAGACGTCAGGCTGCAGTTTTTAACCTCCATCCAGACCATCAACATCTGGAGAATCTCACGACATTAACGTTGACAGGCAGAAATATTGACTATCGAAAAGTAAAAAGTGGTTAAAAGGACCACGTTTGGTCCCCGAAGGGTAAACATGCATCTCTGCATTTTCGGCCGCCTCAGCGACTGACGTGTTGAAGGAGGATCAGGTGGTGGTTTGTCCTGCCGCTCTCGTCCTGCCCTCATCCCGGCCTCCCTCATCCCGGCCTCCCTCCTCATCTCCTCCCTGCGTCTCATATCGCTGCCACGTTCCTCTCGAGTCAGCTTCCATTTCCTGTCTGCTGTCACTCCTCCGCTCTCGCTGGGGATTTTTTTAATAAAAACATACTTAGCTTTCATGTCCATCTCGAGCCGGTGTCATTTAATCACCCCCCCACCCCCCTACCCACCCCCTGGACCCCCGAGCGAGACAATAAGCCCATTCAGGGAACGATAACCCTCTCATACAATCATATTCGGCCACGATTTTCTTAATACTCCACTGGAAAAGCTCGACTGGGCAGCGCCGCCGCCGCCACTATCCTCCTCGAGCATCCAGCTAATGTTCCTCTGTGGCGGGACGCAGCTAACGTGGTCAAAGCGCCGCTAACGTGGTCAAAGTGCCGCTAACGTGGTCAAAGCGCCGCTGCTGTCATCTCTTACACACACACACGCACACACGCTGTGACTCCGCCCCTCCTGCCGCTGCAGGTCTGTTTCAGCCCGCAGGGCCGCCGGCTTCTGACCGCCAGCGCCGACAGGACGGCCCGGCTGTGGGACGTCCGGTCTGGAGTCTGCCTGCAGGTGCTGCAGGGGCACGCCGACGAGATCTTCTCCTGCGCCTTCAACTACGAGGGGAACACCATCATTACAGGTATGCACGCGCACACACACTCACACACACACACGTACGTCACAAATGCTCGGCGGCGTCCCTCGGTGCAGCCGCCTGTTTATGTCGGTGCTCCCCCTGCAGGCAGCAAGGACAACACCTGCCGCATCTGGTACTGACCCCGCCCCCGTCTTCCCTCCTCCCCCCGGTGACCAATCAGAGCGTCGGACTCGGTGGACAGAGGACTGTGTGTCAGCCATATTTGTTTCCCTAATCGCGGGGTCGCCGCGGCAGCCACGTCGAGGCGAAAGCTTCGCCCGGAGCCACTGTGACGTTCATATTTGTCGGCTCAGATTATTCCTCTTATCGCTGAATCTGTTTCTTTTGCGTCTCCTTGTAAAACCACCATTTATTATTCTTACATTTCTGTTTTTAATCAGAGCTAACGGGCAGATTTTCAGCCGCTAGCCGTTTCCCGCCGCTCGACTTCATGCTAAGCTAACGTCTCCCGGCTCAGGCGTGAGGGAGAAGTTTGACTAGCAGCAGCAGAGCGAGTGACTGTGTCTCGTCGCGGCTCCTGTACGACCCAGCGCTGGTTTGACGACTCATAAAGTTGCTTGTAAACGAAGTGGTGCTGTCAACATTTCAATTTTGTGTGAAGGCGTCACGTTTTCAGCGTTTAGCTGCCAAAGAAAATCATCAGGAGACGCAGCTGCGCTTCATTTACTTCCTGTGGCGTCGACCAGTGACAACAAAACAAAAAACCATAGAAGAAGAATGAGAGCAGCGAGCTGTGAGGACGTGACCTCACTGAAGCGTCCTGGATGAGGACGAGGACGAGGTTGTTGAGTTTTAGGAGGAAAGTTTACCTTAAAAAAGTCGCTGACGATCTTTGGAGGAAACTAAAGTCGCCTGCACAGTCTGCAGAGACCAATTTAACCACAGAAGAAGAAATTCATCGCTGACCAATCAGCTCAAAGCAAAAACACCCGACCCAAACTTTGTCTGCGGAGCCACGACAGGCGACATCCCAGGACTGCGGTACTCGAGGATCAATAACAGAACCTGGAAGTGAGGAGGTCAGTAAGGCTGCAGCTGATTGGACGGCTACAAACTGCTGACCAATCAGCAGAGGAGAAGATGACGACTGAGAGAAACCAGTCACGTTTAAACACATTTAAACATCCATTAATACAAGCGATTAATAACAGCAGATCCTGGTCATATATAAGTTCATCTTTTAATGATCGACGTTCTCTCACTTATGTTCCACCATGTTCCACCTCCCCAATTAGATGGAAAACTATTTTTTTGGGTGGAATTCCAGTGACATGAAGGTCCCCTCAGGCTCAGTGTCAAGAAAGAAAAAAAAAGCCAGTTTAAACATAGATGATGTGGCCTTTTCCCAGCATGCAGCGCTCCACCTCACCTTGCCGCCCCCCCTCAGCACACACGGACGCGGCAGGGAACCCGCCTTCCCGTCTCAGCGTCGCGAATCATCGAGACGAGGCGTCACGTCACAGGAATTTATTGATGTCAAAAGATAAAATACATTCAGTTCTACGGAGCTTGAACAGCCGGCTCGTGTTCTCTCCTGTTCCCCGACGCCGGCGCGACACTAGAGAACCACCAAGCAGGGACGTAAACACAGCAAGTTCACGTACAAATTCAACGTTACAAACCGCACTCGGTCCTCCCGACGTGGTAAGAGCTAAGGAGGGCCGGCCAGCAGGCGGCGCCGCCGGTCCAAATCTACAGTATTTACAGGACGGCAACCCAGGAGAGTCCTGGAGGAACATGAACAAGACCACATCTCAAGATCACGACGGAGGGCGGAACGTTGGCCGGTGAGCACAGCAGACGTGTGGACTCGATGTGAAGCAGATCTGCACCTCTAGCTGATTATCGGAGGGAAAGGAGAGAGGGTTGTGTTTTTGTTGTCTGATTTTTAATGATCTTCTCTTCCCCGGGCTTTTACTCTGATCGCCTCTTTTATGGAGCACAAAGAGGTTTGAGCATGTTGAAGGTTGAACACAAATTTCTCAATCTACGTTTGGTGCTTTATTTGGAATACATAAAACAACACATAACTGAATGGTAAATGAACTTCTATATATTAATTTATAGCTATAAATTATTAATTATATATACCTATTACATCATTATATATTATAAAGTACATATTCCGTATATATGTATATATAATATATACTGCATATACACCAATCAGCCATAACATTACGACCACCGCGTGTCCACCATAGAGTATAATACAACAGCCCTGCAATCAGTTCTCCCTTCAGGAGGAGTTTTATGTTGGATTTTAGGGACCCCTCTTCCAGGGGTCTTGAGAGGGGTCCCTAATATTTTGGTCACCATAACATCAAACTCCTCCTGAAGGGAGAACTGATTGCAGGGTTGTTGTATTACATTCTCATTATGCATGTTATGGCTGGTGGGCGTGTGTGTGTGTGTGTGTGTGTGTGTGTGTGTGTGTGTGTGTACATCCGTCTGGAGCAGTTAAACCTGCTGACTATCGTCTCTGGAGGCGACTTTATTCCTATTAGGAGCGTCAAACCTGTCGACCGGCAGTTTCCTCTGCATGTGTCTTGCTGGCGCGGTGAAGCCCAACATGCTTTGATTAAAGGGCGACCGGTCCAATCGGACCGCAGACAGACGAGGGGGCGGGGCATGTGATGGGGAAGCCGATGGCGGCGTGCGTGCTCGCACTTGCCGACGAGGCGGGGACGAGGGAGGTTAAAAACACGGGGGAGGCGGGACTGAGCATGTGCGGAGACGGCTCCGCCTCACAGGGTCTCCAACAGCCAATCGAACATGCTGGTTGGAGACCCGCCCTCCTCCGCCGCCTCCTCGTGCAGCTTACAGAACTGGAGCACGGCGCCGAACAGGTCCGCAATCCGCCACGCCCTCCGAGACATCAGGTGGACCACCCTCTGGAACTGAGAGCATGCGCACGCGCACACACACACACGCACGCACGCACGCACACACACACACACACACACACACACACACACGCAAACATTAATGGTGTAATGATTCTGGCTGCCGCTCATCAGACCCACAGTCCTTGTAATCAGTTTGAGGAGGCCCCGGTTCTGATTGGTCGTCACCGACGGCGACCATGGTCACTCGGCACCGAACCCAACGGGTTCTGATGGTCAAAGGTCAAGGTCACGGTGACCTTTTGGGTGGCGCTCGTTACCACAAAGCTTCTGTCAGATGTCTGATAGGATCAGACGATGGAGCCATTTTACACTTAGTACATTTAAGGGCTAATTCACAGCAGGACGTCCTGACCCTGATTGGACGTCAGGCTGAGGGGGCGGTGTTTTCCAGCGGGTTTTTTTTTGTTTTTTTTTACGTTGGCGTTGCCCAGATGTCCAGCAGACATTCCGCCTCGACTGGTTTCTAACCGGCGTCCCGACGGCTGCCGAGCTCATCGAACAACATTTCCCAGAATGCTCGTGGCTACGGAAGCCTGTTAGGGCCCAAAGAGGTGTGTGCTCTTTAGAAGCGGATCGGACCGAGGAGGCGCGGCGGCGTCTCGAGTCGACGGCGTCCAGGTTTGTGCTCCATTTCTCCACTCGATTTATTTACTCCTGTGCTCCATTACTCCACTCCATTGATTTACTGTAGTACTCCATTACTTTACTCCATTTCTCTCTGTGTGTTTCTATGCGGCGGTGAAGGCGACGTCGCCGCAGTTTTGCGTGGTGTCGCTATGACAACCTGTTACACTGAGGTGGCACCATTTTCGGATGGAAAACGACACCCAGAAAAGTACCAAAGGCGAGTAGAGTAATAGAGTGACAGTGTAGTAATACATTATTGTAATAGAGTAATAGAGTGTAGTAATAAAGTGATAGAGTAGAGTACTAGATTATAGTAATAGAGTGATAGAGTACTATAGTATAGTAACAGAGTACTTGAGTATAGTAATAGAGTGATACAATACAGTAATAGAGTGATAGAGTACTATAGTATAGTAACAGAGTAATAGAGTATAGTAACAGAGTAGCCGGCCTCTGTTTTGAGGGCGACCGTCTGGTCTGCAGATGTTTGATGCTTGTGAGGTTCCAGTCAGCACAGAGACGCCGGCGTTCCTCACCGGACCTTCACCACCGGACCGTCACCACCGTCACCACCGGACCGTCACCACCGTCACCACCGGACCGTCACCACCGGACCGTCACCACCGGACCGTCACCACCGGTCGTCCCTTCACACCCACCTTTGCCACCTTGGTCTCTCTGGCCTTCCTGAAGTAGAGCGCCGGGAGGCCCAGCTCGGAGGCGGCGATCCACTGCAGAGTCACTCTCAGCTCCGAGTCCACGCACTCGGGTTCGAGGTCACAGTTCACCACCAGCAGCTCCCTGAGGCCGCCGCCCCCGCCCAGGCCGCCGCCCCCGCCCAGGCCGCCGCCCCCACCCAGGCCGCCGCCCCCGCCCAGGCCGCCGCCCGCCGTCCTCGCCGAGCTGCCGTCTGAAAGACCACAATGGACGGGGATGATGGAGGAACCGTCACGACGCACACGTCTGCTGACGTGACGTTCAAGCAGGGTTCCAGGTTCGTTCCAAACGTTCCTGGTTTTCATTTCAGATTCTCAACGAGGAACTAAAGCAGGTTTGTTGCGTTTATGTTTGTGCTCTTAAGTGAGAACCAGATGTTCTGCAGCTTAATTAAGGACCAGAGCGTCGTTATCCAGGCTCTGTTCCCTCAGCCACTGCTGTAATACGCATATTCATAAAATGAAAATGGCCTGGCTGCAGTTTTGCTTGGGGACAATCAGTCCCGTCACGAGCAGAGACGACGCTCGTGTTGGGACAGCTGTGGATCTACGGGACCTAACGGGACCTAACGGGACCTAACGGGACCTAACGGGGCCTTACGGGACCTAACGGGACCTAACGGGACCTTACGGGACCTAGCGGGACCTTACGGGACCTAGCGGGACCTAGCAGGACCTTGCGGGACCTTGCGGGACCTAACGGGGTCTTACGGGACCTAACGGGACCTAACGGGACCTTACGGGACCTTACGGGACCTTACGGGACCTTACGGGACCGTATCAATAACAGGTGACCGTCTTTAGCGTAGCGGGCGGATTCATCGTTATTCAAGCAAACCGCGTCCGAGACGTTAGCAGCACGAACGCCGGCGGAACCGAGCGCGGCACTTACGGGCGCTCTCCTTGGCTGCTTGGTGGAGCTTCTCCGTCTCCTCACTGCGAGGAAAGAAAAGGCAGCACAGTCACACGTCCGGAAAAGCAGCTGGTCCAAGCTCAGTTATGTCCAAGACTGATGATAATAATAATAATTACACAGCTCACGCGAAGCATCACGACCGCAGCCTGTTCACCATAGAGTATAATACAACAGCCCTGGGTTACAATGAGAGGCGTCCCTAATATTTTGGTCACCCCACTCACATGCATTAGGGGGACCAATATATTAGGGACCCCTTTAAACTCTCAAGGACCCCTGAAAGACCCTCAAGGACCCCTATGAATTTATATGCATTAGGGTGACCAAAATATTAGGGACACCACTCAAGACTCCAGAGCACCCTGAAGGATTCTTACAAGATGCTCAAGGACCCCTTGAAGATGTGTCCTAAATATTTTGGTCATCTAATGTATATGAGTGGGGTGACCAGAATATTAGGGACCCCTCCCAGTGTAACCCAGTACAGTCCAACAACAACGTCACAAACTACAGTCCCAATAACAACCATTCAAACATGTCAACACCTCTCTCACACACATTCGATCACAATTCAGCGTAAAAGCCATGAGATTATGACCACTGCGTGTTCACCGTAGATCATAACGCAACGGGGCTGCAAGCAATTCACGCTTGAAGATGGTACAGAACCAATAAGCTTTTATATGAACGACGCCGGAGCCTGAAACGATCACACGGCTAAATTAGCCAACAAAGCTGCGACTCCAGCGTCACCGGTGATGCTTCATTAGTCGCTAAAGAAGCAGCAAGCAGCCATTTTTACCATTAAATTATTTCTGATGTCAGCAAACAAATCTGAGCGTTCACTCGTTAGGATGCCGCAGCGCGAGCACGAGCCGGGAGCTCTGCAGCGCCCTCTGGTGGTAGAAAAACACTGGCTGGAGGGACCATGGCAGCGGCGGGAGGAGCGCTGCGTCACATCCAAGTTAATCATGTTTAAGCGAGAGTAATCAGCTTGTTAGAGGACACGGAGGGGAGGGGGGGGGGGCGGGAAACCATGGCGACGGAGGGGGAGAGTGAGTGCGGCGGCGCCGTATTCACGTTCGAGTTCTGTTCCCGTGCGTCAGAAGTGGCCGGTTACAGAAAGGAACCGCGGGAGAGCAGAAGGAGCCGTTCTTACTCATCCCGCCCTTCTGCTTCCTCTCAGTGCCCCCACCCACCCACCCACCCCCCCGCCTCCGCCGCCGCCGCCCACTGCTGCCCACTGCTGCCCACTGCTGCCCACCGCCGCCCACCACCACCAACGGTCCGCCTGGAATTACCATATTTTTACTGAATCCATGAATTTGATAGCCAACAATAAACCAAACGATCCGGTCCACAGAAAATGGAGCGGAAATTACCAATGAAAACAGGAGAGGAGACGTCCAAATCGAAATGCAGATTCCTGGCACACACACACACACACACACACACACACACACACACACCCTCGCATATCCTGTAACCCTGCTCACGTCTGTATTGATCACATTCATAATGCTTGTGTCTGTTACGTCCGTCTCGGCTCCAAATAAGCACTTTAACCTTCCATTTCCACCTGCCGGGGCGCCGCTGGAGGCCGCGCGCACGTAAATGCTGCGCTTTCATTGTTATTAATGTTGGTCATCAAAACTAGTAAAATATTAATAATGAGATATTAATATTTACTATAAAAGAATAACAAGGTTTAATTTTACATGAAATCCACCTCGGGGCACCAGATAAACAATGTTACCAATCAGCCTCAAGTTAGTCTGTTAACACTCAACTTGAGTGATAATTGCATTAATAACTATAATCAAATTGCTTTATTAACAGTAGCACAGATGAAGGATTTTGGAGTTTTAACGGTGTGCGATGAGTAGAGATGGCAGAGTTCACTTTGTACAACATCAAGCAGAAAAGCAAGTTTAAAGTAGTTTATTGATTAACAAAAGAAACTGAAACAACAAACATGAATCTACCCAAGCTACAAAGGTGTGTGTGTGTGTGTGTGTGTGTGTGTGTGTGTGTGTGTGTGTGTGTGTGTGTGTGTGTGTGTGTCTGTCTGTCTGTCTGTCCGTCTGCCTGGCTTACCATGAAATGTTCCTTAGCCAATCACCATCACTTGTGCGTTTGACCCTCCCCCTCCCCTCCCACCTGGTCGGGGACCACCCACCCACTCACATGAAAACAGCTTCAGTTCTGTTACAGTCACGCGGTGACGCCCTTGTAACCATGGAAACAGTAACGCCATTCATTTGTATTGTATTATTTCCCATCACTGGTCCTTTCAGATCCAAGTGAGAAATGAAAAACGCCGGCGGGCAAGAACGCGACTCCGAATTCGCCGAATTTGCAGGTCCCAGCGCTATTTTTTGCCGGCGTGACACCGGAAACATGAGCGATGGTTGCCGTGGCGCCCTCGGATGAGACGGGGCGCCGCGCGCTTGCCAATAACTCAGGGGGAGCGTGACATGTAATCCGGCGGGCGGCGCCGGCGTGCGAGAAGCGGGCCGCGAGCAGAATGAAGGCGTCTTTGCTTGCAGCAGCAGCAGCTGGGTGACATCTTATTGGTTTAAACCTTTTATTTATTTATTTATTGGTTTTTTTAAACCCGCAATGGCGTCGTAATTCTGGGGGGGAAAAAAAAAAGGTTCGGACTGAAATATGTGGAGCTTGGAAGATGGAGACCGCCAAAGTTGGTGATCCGCTGACTCTCAGAGGAGGGCGGGAGGGAGGCTGTGGCTCGTCCAATCACAGTCAGTTTTATAATAATGTGTTCTTACAACTTTAACCCCCCACCAACCAATCACGTCCCCGCTAACATCCACGTCCATCATCTACGCAGTGAGACTTGGAATGAATTCCATTAAACCTGTGACGAGTGGACATCCTACCAGACATCTGTCTAACATGTCGTCATCATGACCTCGCGCATGCTTTCTGAGGTCACAATGACACTGACCTTTGACCTCTGGGGGGCAAAATCCATCCTTGAGCCCTGGTTGACTTTTGCGCCGCATCTAAAGAACCACACGCCAGACGTTCCTGAGATATTCACCAGAACGACGCAGCTCAAGGTGAAGTTGACCTTTGACCTTTTAGTTACGAAAATATCACAATCAGAATCAGATATACTCCCGGAGGAAACTGTATGGTCATAGTCACAGCTGGTCCAGTTTCAGAATAAATAAATATCAGCCACAGGAAGGAAGATGTAAATATACACATATACACATGCATACACACAGCCCTGCTGTGTGTATGCATATATATATACATACACACAGCCCTGCTGTGTGTATGCATATATATATATATATATATATATATATATACACATGTATACATATAAATACACTGTACATACATACATACATATGCATACATACATACATGTATACATATAAATACACTGTACATACATACATACATATGCATACATACATACATACATGTTTTATGTATATACATATACATACATACATACATATATACATGTTTTATGTATATACATATACATACATACATACATATATACATGTTTTATGTATATACATATACATACATACATACATACATACATACATACATACACATAAACCAATCAATAGAACCTACATGAAGTGGAAAAGAAGGATGTAGCAGACACGAGCATTAAAAACGTGACAATACCAACAATGACAATATGATCATGCATTA